>JARHVA010010687.1:0-140376 GCA_037957365.1 Torreya grandis | reverse complement strand
CACATTATTGGAATGAGATATGAAAGTTCAACATGATGGAGTATGTTTTTGAAGATAATACAGAGTTTTCCAAGATATTTTTGTCTATATAAAACTAGGGGAAGGCCATTTTTGGACTCAAAGATAACTCAAACTTCTGCAAAAATAGTGAAGGACCAAGCTCGAGTGGCCATTTTTTAGAAGCTTGTATTTTTCATGATTCTTTGCATAGATGCCATATAATTTTAGGGATGTTATTAGGGTACCCTAAGGCCAATTTTTTGTAATTATTAGGTAACTTGGACCATTGGATCTTTACGAACCAACCTTAAGACCAAAAATAGGCTTAAAAACCCTACTAAAACCATTTGCTAAGGACCAGTCATAGGAAAATGGACGTTGGAGATGCAATATAAGGACATATTTTGACTATAATACATATTTTAGGTTATAGATTACTCCCGCAAGATACTTCAAAAAATGATGATTTGTATGGAATTGTATGAACAAGGGTAGAAACAAGGTTTTTCTCATTGTTTTATGTGTTGTGAAGGCTACAGGAAGATTCACGAGATGAAAAAATATTTGAGTGGAATATTAACAATTAATATAACTCCAAATATTAATTTCATGACATGAAACATATTTTAAGTGCCTCGAATAGGTCCTTCAACTTAGCCAGTCAAATTTGGCATATTGCACAAGCTAGTGAGAGGAATGAAAAGCTTCACTTAGACTAATTTTAATGTACTAATGATTATAATACCATGGAGGATATTAAAAATTATAATTAAACCTATAACATTTATTTTCATGTGAAGAAATGATGCCAAATTTTGAAGACAAGTGTGCTAGGGTGCATGAGGAGGTTTCCTAGAGTATAGGTGATGATGGCTCTCTTATAGGTGATTTCAGAAGACCAAGCATGCAACCAATGCATGTAGAGGAATGTATAAGATCCTATTATTCCATTATAATCATTTTACTATCCTTTGATCAGTTACAAGTCACTCAAATAGGCTTAATCATGAAGGTAGTTTTCTATGCAAGAAAAGGAGTTTTAGGCCACTTTGCATAACTTTGATGACTTGAGTTGACACTTGGAATTCCAGACCTTACATGATTCATCTAACATCCTTATCACATGTACAAGTAACTCCTTTTATTATACTAACAAGTTTCTTTTGTGACCCTTTAACTTCTCTTCTCTCTCTCTCTCTCTCTCTCTCATCTCTCTCTCTCTCTCTCTCTCTCTACTCTCTCTCTCTCCTCTCTCTCTCTCTCTCTCTCTCTCTCTCTCTCTCTCTCTCTCTCCTCTCTCTCTCTCTCTCTCTCTGTCTCTCTCTGTCTCTCTCTCTCTCTCCTCTCTCTCTCTCTCTCTCCTCTCTCTCTCTCTCTCTCTCTCTCTCTCTCTCTCTCTCTCCACCACACACACACACACACACAACACACACACCACACACACACACACACACACACACAACTCTATAAGAGTTGGCCATTTTGGCATTGTATTGGATGCTATGCCTAAGTATGGTGAAGCTTATCTCAATTATATACATGTTGATCAATAAAATTATTGGGTGTTACCTCTTCCATGAATATACTTAGTGTGTGTACTTGAATTTTTTATTTTACTTAAGTGACACTCTTATTTCCTTAGCATGTTAGCTCATTCTTGAAACCTAATTATAGTTGGAAAACTTCTTCTTGTAGAGCATGTGAAGTGTTTTTGGGATATGTCAAGGATTAAGTGAGTTTGTCTCATCATCATGTGCCATTCAAGGCATTTTTTTCTAGTCCTCTTTATTCTAGATTTTCATCTTGACCTCACAATGTAATATTAATGTGAGAAGTTGTAGATTGGAAGAGTGTATGTTTGGTTTCTTGCTTGATCTCAAGTGTAATATGCATATGGTTGGATGTCATTAGTCAATTTGGTGTATCATCTCCATTAGTTTAACTTTGATTTTAGTTTCTTTCTCACCTTTTCACCCCTGAAATTTTAGTTTTAGTTTGATCCATACTGGTACAATCAAGGGAGTTAGCCCTATCTAGAGACTCACCTCATCCCTTATACTACCCACAAGCCTAGAGTTGATTCCATTATTCCAATTGGATGAGGAGAGCCTTGTCATTAAATCATAGTTTTCATGTTCAAGTGACAATAGTTTTTGGGCATGCCCAGTGGGACTATTTATCCAAGGAGTTGGAGTATTCTTGATGTGTTCTTCAACCAATCAACCTTTTGGAGGCATCTTAATCAACACCAATGGTGACTCTATATTGAATAAACTAGGCAAGTAGCCCTAATGCATCAAGAAATCATATTTTGGTAGTTATAATCCTATTTTTATATAATATGGATCTTATGTTCCTTCACATAGCTTTCATCAAGCTCATGTTGTTCATGGCTTCCCCCAAAGTGGCTCTCTTGCTCCCAATCAACCTGGTTATGGTTATCCTCCCTCTAATCAACTTAAAAAGACTATTAGAGAGATAAGAATTGAGTTTTGAAAGAAAGTAGAAGGGTGTGATAGGTTGACTGAGTTTAATAGGCATTAATAAGAGCTTCAATATTAGTCCTTTTTTCACCAAGAAGAGCTGAGATACAAAGAGGAATGTTTCATTAAGCAAACTCAAGTCATCAAACATATGGAAGAAAGACTAGTGGGTTGGAAGAATCAAGCTACTCAATGCAACTAGCCTTGTGTTCCCTCTCCCATCCTTAATCAGCCTCTTTCCATGTAAAGCTAATCCCCTTGTGTTCCCAATCTCTTCAAAATGGAAATTGCTCATCAAAAGAAGATTGATAAGTCATCTAGTTTATCTAATGTGTCTTCTCTTATACCAAGTGAGTCATCTTATACTCTTAATCTTTTCAAACTTGAAATTTCACACCAAAAGAAGATAGATCAGCTCTCTAGTGTGCCTAAATCACCCTCCCCTATACCAAGTTAGCATTATCCTACTCCAAATATCTTACAAATGGTAGTATAACATCAAAGGAGGCTAAAATAATCCTCTAGTGATCCTATTCATTCCAACACCTCAAGTTAGAAGCCCTCCTTTATACAAGAGTAGCCTATACCTCCTAAAAATTAGTATGTACATCCTCAATCAGCGCCTCCTATGCTTATGTAATTTGTACCTAGTCTTCCCCAAACTTCTCAAACCCTTTAATCTAGAATCAAGATCCCAAGTTGGAGGAGTGCTCATCATGAATTAGTCCAAAAGTTTGAAGAAGAAAGGAAAGAAGAAGATATGCATATTGTTTTCACATGTTGGAAGAAGGTCCTTCAAATGCAAGCACAACCTATGGAGGAAAAGAAGGAAGGAGTTGATGAGGGTCATATGAATAGAAATGTAGATTTGGTAAGTCATCCTCTTATCCCTCAATATGAAGTGGTTTCAAGTGATGGAAGTTTTCCAAGATTTGATGTGGTGATTATGATGTGGAAAAAATAAAATAAAAATGTTCCAACATGCTTCAATCCAGTCAAGGAATTTGCTTACCCTCCTACCCTCTCCTTTGAGAAAGGAGAACACACCTTGTGTGAGAGGGAAGATAAAGTTGTAGAAATTAAGGGTCAAGAAGAGCTTACAACTATTAGAGTGACCCTTCAAGATAAACCCACTCATAAAGACACTTAGCATTAGTTATACTATGTCTTTCAATATGAGATAGACAAGGTTAACATGTCAACAATGGGCTATGAAGAATGTAAACATGATGAGTTACCTCTCCCTTTGTTTGAGCTCCCTCTTCCTTTGTTTGATGAACTTATCTTTTGCCTTAAATAAGATAGTGATCAATCCATGGAACTTGAGTTGGATGAGTTTCAGGAACATGTTATTGAGTAGCTAGAGAATCTTGTGTTTGAGCAAGAAGAGGATAAATTATATTGGTGTGGTAGAGGCATTGAAGAGGGAGATATTGAGAAAGAAAGTGGTGAGTTTTGGGATGAATTAGAAATATATTATCTCAAATCCAACATCATACCAGCCACCCTTCCTCAAGAGATTCATGATGAAGCTAGAGATTAGTTTGTCAAGCTTCTTGATGAGATAGAGCAGTTGGAGAGCAAACAAAATACATGCCTAAAACAACATGAGCCAAATTAGCCTTCCAAGAATGAATTGATAATCATGAACACATTGGGAGACTACACTAGCATTGGAGACTATCAAAATATATGTCTTGAAGATCAAAATGAGTATGTGTACATTGGGAACTTGTTTGATGTTGATCCAATTGGAGCTTCTCTAAGTAAGGTGGAAAACAATAAGGTTGATTCACTAAGCCTCTACTTCAGCAAAGCACTTGTTTGCCTCCATGAGGTTTCTTGTCATTAAAGAGACCTAAGAAACTTCCCCTTTGATATAGGAGGGAGAATAGCATATCAGGTCAGATGTACATAATTATTTTGTTTCATATCTTCTTTTATTTCTCTTAAGTGCTTAGAGCACATGTGTGTGTTTTTTGTCTTATTTTGTGTGTGTATTCACTTTGTGTGGTGAAGGTAGCCATTAGCGTCTTATCTTGATCAAAATTTTGGCTCAATGGTCAAAGGTTTTCTTGTTTACCTCAGTTTTTATATGACTCCTAAGCCTAATGAACTAATAAGGCTACTAGTCTAGTTAATATAGCAAGCATACTACCCCTATGAATCACCAGTTTGTTAACCAAATTTGACTTTTAGGTTAAATTAGAAAATCCCTAGTAAAAAACTTGATGTTTAGTCCTATAAATGGGTATAATATATTTTTATAAGGTTTTTCATTGGTTAATTAATGTCAATTTATGTTATAATAACTCTGGTCATTAGTTCTCTAGGTCTACTTATCATTTTGAGTCATTTTAAGGGGACAAATAGATGCATTTAATGCCTTGTAAAGGTTTTTTTGGAAATGTGAAAGTTAAAAAATATGATTTCACATGACATGTTTCCTCATAAGTCTTTAGTGACTTGTTACTAACTGAATATTATAGGTTGTGCAAAAGAAAGGATAGTCTTATAGTGAAAAAGGAAGATTTAGGTTCTTGTATAGCTCCTTGGGAAGTGTGCCACATGTGAGGATGCCATGGAACATATATCCATATTATTAAATATCATATAAATTATTTTTTTGATCTATAAATTCAAATTTGAATCTAAAACTATTCATCTCCGTTCTTGCTCTTCTTGGCAGAATGAACTGACTTGTAGGTTTTTGCTTAGTATGGCTAACACAAAGGGTTTCAAGAAAAATAATCCTAGGAAAATATTTTACCCTATAAAAATTAAAATACGTATAATAATTTTTATTATTGGTCAACTATGCTTCATTAACCATCCATTCAAAGTGGAGTGTGCAAAACTACCTACTCATATGTGTTACCTTTAGGTTTTCCTTCATTTTTGGCAATTCCATACAAATGAATTATTGATATTACTTCCAATTTTTTTTGGATTTATCCTCTAATTATTCACACACTTTTTTTCATGTTTGAATTGGTTTTTATATTCTAACCAACTCAATTTTTACGAGGATACACCATTTTACATTGTGAAGAATTTTCACCATTTGCAAGAGTTTTATGCTTTGTTATGGATTCAAGGTATTGTTTTAGTGTCTTAAAAATGTTTTTAGATTAATATTTATCTCATATTTAAATTTAAACTTTACTCTCCAATGCATTTTCATGATTTTCAAGCTCACATGCCACACAAGTAGTCATTCAACACTCTACCTTCCTTGTTCCACATGTTTGCAAGTGTTTTTTCTAGTTGAAATAAGTATGTTGGAGCTAGTTTCAGTTCTCTCTTGATGAAATTCATGGTTTTAAGGTTTTAAATCCATATTTAGTGGTCATGAGGATGTTTCTTAACATGTCTCTACCCAAATCCACACCATGCCTACATATACTCAACCCATGCACACACACAGGGGTTTCTTGGGTGATGTCATGGCATGAGAGGGACATTGGTAGTGGTACAAAAATATTGGAGAGATGAATAGTGATATTTAGGGGTGGATTTTGGTTTATTTCTTAAGATGATAAAAGAGAATTTTAAGTCCAGCCTTACCTTCACTCCCTGCACTAAGAAATGGTCACCTACAGGTGGCTGAGTAGGTTAACAAAATGCTCTCAATGGAAGGATAGAATCAAGTGAACACTTAATTGAGGTTCGGTTATTGTTTTTTAATCATGAATTTCTCATACAAGATGTCTAAACTACAAGGGAAGGGTGAAATAAAAGTAAAAGGAAATGGACTATGTTTTCAAGCCTATAGTCCCTAAGGAAGCAAAATAGAGAGCTAGGAGGTTTTGTAGAAACCTTATGACATGATTGGAATGAATTTTAGAGCACCCAAATTGGTGAATCATATATCCCATAAAATAGAAAATATTCATACTAAGTAAGGAGTTTAGATAAAATTTGAATATATGTTTTTTGGGATCTCAAATATGACTCAAAACACACTAAAACCTTTAGTAGCACCTATAGGCTTGTAGAGGCAAATGGCCTTTTGTCACCTAAAAGAAACATTAAAGGAATTTCCATGATTGGGGATAGTTTTAGATTATGGTAAAAGTAGGTTTTGAAGGTACCCCAAAACCCTTTAACAGAATCAAGAAAGATAAAGCATTAACAACCACCAGGAAAAACATTCCTGAAACCTATTGAAGAACAATATCAAAATCAAGTTTTACAGGGACCTAAAACCACAAACATAGTCCAATAAAAGTACCCAAGTTTTACAAGGACCTGAAACCTCATCAAAACTAGGTTTTATGACCTAAAACCACAATGATGTTATAAAACAAAATTGAGCAGATCAAGACATTAAAATTCTATAAAATACTCTTAGATTCTCTATCACTTTGATTTGACAGAGACACCATCAGATCCAGCAATAATGACGGTCATAGCCATGCCAAGAAAAAGGATATGTTCCACCACACCCTCAAACCCTAAAATCATACTACCCGCAGCCCTGGTGTCCTTAATCAGCGTCTCAAAATATTTACAGAGCAAGAAGGATCTAATGTTGAGGCTGATCCAGTTCTTGTGATTGTAGATGAGCTCATCCTAGCTGTGCATGACAAAGTTGTGGTCCTTATAGCACTCGAATGGGGGCTCAAAGGCCATGTCGATAAACATGGCATCACTGTCCATCCACTAGATGAACTTCACCTTAGGGTGCGACAGCATCAGCTTGCAGATCAGGGGCAACTTCACCCAAAATCTAGACATTTCAGAGTCTAGGTGAGAAGATGATCTCCCACGGCATTATCACAAGCCTTGGGGGCTGAACCCATGACAAAAAAAATGTGTGGCCATACATTGGGCAAAAAGTTGGGAAATGTAAGGTTTTTCTTCAACCATTTACGATGCTGCTCGTCCCAACCAGATGAGCAGTGCCTCCCCTTCTCCCCAAATCTTCCCATGATTGGGGATAGTTAATTTGATATGGTGAGTTCAATATAAATAATTTTTTTCAAGAAAGTATTGGAATATTCCTTTGCAACCCCCAAGGTAACCTTAAAGTGTCCCTTGTATAGATAATGCATCTGCAACCATGATGATTGACTGGGTTGGCAATAAGGTGAGGTTTCTAGGTGTTGGTGTGTTTCAAAAATAAAGAGATTAGTTCCATCATGGTAGATTGTATATATATGTTTGAATTATATTTCATACATTTTATGTAAAACCTAATTCACATTAAAGGATACCTATAGGCAAAGCTTTTAAGGGAAAAAAAATGTCTCAGTCCAGTAGGGTCTTAAGTAAGGTATCCCAGTCAAAGACCTAGACATAAAGTTTGGTGTTGGTTTGAGGATATTAAAGTGTAATACAAGAATGAAAAGTGTATTTTAACCTAAAGGCATGAAAGGATTATTTATACACATAACAAACAAACACAGATCAGGTAGGGGTCCTACTTAAATAGAGCATATTCAATAAATAATGATTTCAGGGTTGATACAAGATGATGCTTTCAGGGTTTTCAAAAGGGAACATATTTCAAATATGAGTGTAACCTAAAAGTGATACAAAAATATTTCACATAATATATTAATCTCTAGATAGCTTAATTCCACCTACAACAGGGGCAAAAGGAGGCAAAAACCCAATCAACTCATAATTAGGCCTAGTGCTTAGTAAAGAAGTCCACAATGGAAAGTTTTATTATAGTTAAATGATTAAAACATATTGGTATAATAAACATGGAAATTTAATAATTAAAATCTCATTTCCACATGGATTCATGAAGAGAGGAGATCAACTATAAACACCTACTGTACATTAAAGAACTCTATAGAATTTCAAGATTTAGTCAAGTATGTCTTGCTTTTTGAGGCATTACAAGAAAAATTAAAGGTTTATGACCTTATCCTTTGGTACCAAGGATCCATAGGACCTACCCAATCCCATTATGAAATTATCTTTCCTTATAAATAAGGGGAGATATCCTTTATTTATGTGCAGATCTGGGTCACTCAATTAAAGGCCTAGACATTGCAAGTATGCTATGAAGGGAGGAGTAGTAAGTATGAAGCTATGTGAATATATGGTGAGGTATATTAAGATGTAAAAAGTGTGATTATGTGTGTAATATATCTCAAAAATACATGTAATCCTATAGGAAGCTCTATGTCATAAAACTTGCAAGCAAGGCCTAGTAGTCCTAATCTAGACATAGTGTTTAGAGAGGATCCCCATCACTTTTATAGATAGATAATAATTGAGACCATCTGGGATATGTTTATATATTTCCATAAAAATTTTAAATACCAAAAATATGTAGGGGAGGTCTCTAAATAGCTATCTCTTGGCCTAAAGTGCACACATTATCTTTTGCAAGTTCGTGTTGGGGTTTTGTTGAGGTTGGAGGGATTACACATAGAACCAAAGGATAAAATGTTTTTTAGGGAATAATGAAAATTTTAATAAGTGTCTAAAATATAAAAAAATTCTAATAAAATAGGGGAAGTACCCCCTATTTTTTCTCAAATAGGAGGTACTTCCCTTTGTGCATAATAAGCAGTTTGGAGAGAGGAGGTAAAAAGGATGAACTAGGAGTGGGGGAATCATTGTAGAGAGGTTAATAAAGATAAAAAAACCTAATAAAATCATGGTAGATAATAATATATATATAAAAAACATCCAAGGTACTTCAGACCATCAGGTTTGTAGTCAAATCTCCTCAAGCATAATTAGGATTAATGCCCAAACAAGGTGTCATTTACACTTACACCTTGAAATGAGACTTATAGTTCATTTGATAATGATTTTAAGGTAATGATAGGTGTGTTAAAACTCTCAATTTACATGTAAACCATATAGGAAGGTCATTTTGACCTAAGGTTGCAGTTAAGCTTGTTAAGAAAGGGGTCATGCCTAAAGGCAAATAAGAGGTCAACTTCTTTCCCAACCTCATGAGACAATTATATATTGATGAAACATGTTTTTGGGGGTAATAATTAATATTTAAAGACTATTTAAAGGTAGGTAAATTTATCAAAATTCATCTGGATCTATAAGGTGTAGTTAAGATTCTTGGGCATGGCTAAATCTAGTGGCCAAATGAGGATCCAATCACATTTATGGCATGATATATGAATTTAAAAATGGAGTGAATTTTTGAAGTTAATAATTAGGTTTAAAATCTATTTGTGTGTAGATAATAATAGGAAAGACCATTTTGGACTCAAAGATAACTCAAACTTGTGCAAAATAGTGAAGACAAACTCGAGTGGCCATTTTCAAAAGGTTGTATCTTTTATGATGATTTGCATGGATTCCATAGAAGTTCAACGATGTTATCAAGGTCCTTTAATGACACATTTTTGGAATTATTTTTCAACTTGGACGTTGGATCTTTATGAACCAACCCTAAGACCAAAAATAGGCCTAAAACCCTACTAAACCCTTGCTAAGGACCAGCCTTGGAAAATGGAGTTGGAGATGCCATATAAGGACATAGTTTGACAATAATAGATATTGGAGGTTGTATAGGACTCCCAAATTCTACTTCACACCATGATGATTTGTATGGAATTATAGGGACAAGGATATAAATAGGGTTTTTATCATTATTTTACATTTTATGTAGGTTATAGGAAGATTCAAGAGATGGAAAAAAAATTGAGAGGAATATTAAGACTTAATATAACTAAAAATATGTATTTAGTGACATGAAAAAACTTATAGGTTCCTCAAATAGGTCCTTCAACTTAGCCAGACAAATCTAACATATTGGACAAGCTAGTGAGAGGAATGAAAAGCTTCACTTGGACTAATTTTAAGGTGCCCATAATGCTTAAAATACCATGGAGGATATTTAAAATTTTAATTAAACCTATACCATGTATTTTCATGGGAAATTGATGCTAAATTTGAAGATAAGTGTGCTAGGTGTATGAGAAAGAGGTTTTTTAGAGTGCAGGTGATGATAAATCTCTTACAAGTGATTATAGAAGACCAAACATGAAACCAATGCATGAAGAGGCATTTTTTATAGCCTCCCATTATATTATATTCATTATACCTACCCTTAATTAGTTACAAGTCACTCAAATAGGCCTAATCATGAAGGAAGTTTTCTATGCAAGAAAAGGATTTTTAAGCCACTTTGCATAACTTTGATGACTTGAGTTAAAACTTATACTTCCATAAATTTCATCTTTCATCCAACATGAAAAATTAAATCCTTTTATTAGCTTTATAAGTGACCTTATGACCCTTTAACTTCTTTTCTTCTCTCTCTCTCTCAAACTCTATAAGAGTTGGCCATCTTGGCATTGTATTGGATGTTCCACCTGAGTATGGTGAAGTCCTGATCAATTGTATAACTTTTGATAAATGAAATGACTAATTTTTACCTCTTTCATGACTATAATTAGTTTTTGTACTTTAATGTTTGATTTTTCTTAAGTGACACTCTTATTTCCTTAGCATGTTAGCTCATTCTTACAACCTAATTACAGTTGTAAAACTTCTTCTTGTAGGGCATGTGAAGTATTTTTTGGGATATTTCAAGGATTAAGTGAGTTTTTATATTCATAATTTTCCATTCAAGGCCTATTTTCTAGTCCTCTTTATTATATATGTTCATATTGACCTTATAATGTAACATTGATATGTGAAGTTGTAGAATATAAGAGTGTATGTTTGGTTTGTTGCTTGATCTCAAGTGTAATATACATATAGTTGGATGTCAACAGTAAGTTTGGTGTATCACCTCCATTATTTTGATTTTATTTTATTTAATTTCTACCTTTTCACCCCCAAATTCTAGTTTTAGTTTTATCCATAGTGGTACATCAAGGGAGCTAACCCTATCTAGAGACTCACCTCATCCCTTAGGCTGCCCACAAACCTAGAGGTGATTCCATTGTGCCACTTGGACAAGGAGAGCCTTTTCATCTACTCATAGGTTTCATAACCAAGTGATAATAAGTATTTTTTATTAGCTCATTTTTAGTGAAAAATAAAGGTACACATGCTACAAGATGTAACTAAAAATATTTTACTTTTTTTAGGAAATTAAAAAAAAGCTTGATAATAAAAAAAAGGTTAATGAAGGTACTAAGGACTGACAATATAGAGATGGTTTCAAGTTTATTTAGGCTTAAAATATATTTTTACTAGAATTGATATGTTTCTTGGTATTAGGGACTACCCCCTCACTTCACACACCATAGTATAAGAGTGTCAGGTGTTTATCCAGTATATATCAAATAACTAGAGTTTATACTTAGTCAGCGTAATGAGTTGGTTCTCCCCTTGGTGATGAAATCCAAGTAGGATATCTAGGATAAAGGTTACCTCTATGTGATTTAATCCCATTGGTTATCTTATATCAATTTTTGATTAATTAATTACATAAGTGGTTTGGTATGTGTGTGAAAAGAGGTGATTGATATGATAATTTAATTGCCTACATTATTCTATAAGAATTTTCTAAGCAAGGAAGAAATGGATGTAATTACTTTTAACCCTTTAAAATAAGAGTAAAAAATTTGTATTTTTATTATTGATGAAGACAACAATCAATAGAAAAGGATAATAATGGATAAAATCACAATGAATTACAATAAGAAAAATGAGACCTTAGGGGTCCCACTAGGCATGTCATAATGTTATAGTAGTTTTTCATTTTTTAATTTAATTTAATTAACTTACTAAAAAATTAATGATAATCAAGGTTTATGAATAATACTTGGAGATATGAGGATGGTTTCACACCTCTTGAATTTAGTGAATGAGGGAACTTCTTTTTAGCTTGGAAGAATAACCTGCACACAAATAAATAACTTGGACAAAAAATAGATTAATAGGTAGATAGGTGAGTTGCCTAGTTAGGAACCAAGATTGGGAGGTTATGAGCTTCCTCAAGTGTATTTCATATCACTATTTTCACAATTAAGTATATAAATAAAAATTAAAATAACAAAAGATAAAGATGTGATAACACTAATGATTACAATTTAATCTTCATTTAAGATATCAATGTAAGCAAAGTACTCATCCTAATAAACTATAGTAGCATTCACATCCTCTTGTATGAAATCAAGTTGGTCATAATTTGATTTGATTGAGGGAGAGTAAACAATTGAAAAAATTGATAACTCAAAGGCTATATCACTCTAGTTGATAAAAAAGGGTTGAGATACAATGGGTAAATCAGTAACATTAATAACATAATGCATAATTTTGGGTAGGGTCATCTACATAATAATGCCATGTTTAAAAGGATAGAAAATAAAAATGATTGAATAAAAAGATTATAATATAAAGAGGCTTGATTTTTTATAAAACTACATAGTGGATTGATGTTGATCCTATAGGATCAGTGTTGATTCTATAGGATCAATGCTAGTTTTGTAGAATCAGCATCAATTTTGATTAGAAATACACTTCATTGAAAATAAAGACTTATTGGGTAATAGAGGATAATTAAAGGAAAAAAAATGGATGTAGGGTGTATTGTAAGAGATATATAAGAATACAAAATCATATAAACTAATAGGAAATGAAACAATATAACAAATACTTACCTTGAATTGAGTTGTAGGCAGAATGGATTTCTTCCCATAAATGCAAACAGTCCTTCAAGCTTGTGATGGTGGATATGGGTTAGGTGTGGAAGAATTTTTGTATATTAATTATAAGGGTCTCCTTAACTCTCCCAAAAAATCCAAACAATGTTTCAAGAATCCAAATTCATGGTCCCTTAGCCAAAGGGTTGGCTGAGTATTAATAGATTGATGTCGATCCAGAGAATAAACAATGATTCCACTTTTTTAGTAGCAAAAGGTTTTATCTACATTGGTTTATTCCAAACATAGGTAATTTTGGGTTTTTAAGAATGATTTTTTTGAGTATGGGGTTATACATGGGTATGGTGGTTAAAAGGTTAAGATTCCCTAGGTTGTAAATAGATTTAGGTGGTTATGGAGGTGAAAAGGTAATTTGTAAAACAAATTTAAGTGGCCAATGGTAAATAAATAAAATTTAGGATAGGTATATTTATTATATTAAAATAATAATAAGGGTCCTATGACATTGAATAAATCATATATAATATACCAAATTATAGTGTCTACAATGTGTCATAGTTTTTTTTCTAGTAATGACAAGTAAAGTATTTCTTACTTTTACATGTGCAGTTAGCTTCATATTTTTTAATAAAATTTTAGTTTTGTAAAATAATTTTATTTTTAATTTTATTTTACTCTTTGATCTTTTAAAATATTGTCTTGGTTTCATGTGCTTTTCTAAACTATGTTCTATATCTCCTACATAAAGTATTGTATTATCTTCATGAGACAAAAGAGAACCCATTAACTCATCAACACTTAGAGTGTTCACATATTTTAAATCTTAAATATTGATCACAATATTTAACCATATTTGGCTTAAATATATAAAAAAAAATCTTACTATATCACTACGTTGTATATTTTCTCCATAAACCCTCACTCTATGCACTAAATCATTTACCCTGATACAATAATATCCCACTCCTTCAGAATCTAACATTTTCAAATTCTTAAAATTCATTTTAAGGATTTGTAATTTTTATTTTCTTACCTTAATATAGCCTTGATATGAATTATCTGATATATTTCATGTGTCATTTAAATTATTACATCCTTCAATTTTTGGCTAAATGCTTGGCTCTATGGCACTCTGAAGATAAAAGAAAGCTTGTGTATTCACCTTTTCTTCATCACGTTTTGTTCTTTTTTGATCTTATGTCAAGGTGATCCAATATTGAGGTGGTTTTTACCCATGGATAACATTATCAAAATCTCTTTTCATTATAATAATTCTCTTCAATCGATCTATCTAATATTCAAAGTTAACAACTTTGAAAACAAAAATATTCATGAAAGCATAATTCATTGAAGCCATTATTTCTTCTGATAATGACCTGAAAAACCTTGTAAACCTTGATTTAATGTGTATATAATAACAAATTAAGGTAAATCATCTTTTATTGAATCTAAAATTGAAGCTATGTATCAACAAATCTATTCCAAAATCACTAATTATTAAACTAGTTGTGTTGTAAGTGAGATTGTTGATCAAAACATGTATTGAATAACTTCAAAACTAAAAACATATGTTTTATGATATTATTTAGTGAATAAACACAATAAAAAAAATAGAGATAATAATGTGTAACACATATTTATAAAAGGAGTTATTATGTTTTATTTTTGCACAATTCTTTATTAATAAATAAGGCTTAAAACAAGTCTATTACAAGATAACTTGCATTATAAGTTATTTCAAGAAAAGCATAAATTAAAAAATAAACAAATAAATTTACCTAAAAATTAAATAATCTAAAATTATACTTCTAAAATAGACTCTAAAATAACTACAAGTATACTAAATCAAATAAAGTTGACTCACACTTAAGACAAGGTCAACATGCAAGAAGTCTTGTTTAAAAAGTCACCAAAATGTGCAATCTACCTAACTATGGCATTAAAAACTCATATAAAATAGTAATTAAATTTAATACACTTTAGTTTAATTTAAATAAAATTAAAAGTGTTTCCCACCTCTTGGGAACTCATTCGAGTATTTAGGCAGTGAACTAGAGTTAATTGCAAGTTCCATCTATTTTTAATAAATTCCTGGAAAGTATCCAAAATTCACCAAAAAACTAAGGTACAACATAAATTAATTAAACAAAATTACTAAAAACCTAAATCTATAAATAAATTAATCAATCATAATTCTAATAATTAAGTTCCCAAATTGACATCATATCTCTATGACAAACCCATTGTAATGACTCCCTTTTGAGATGAGGGATATATCATGTAATTCACTCATATCAAAATAATAATTAACTATTTCATGTCATGTATAAACATGTAATCATTTAATATCATGTTAACATGGGGAGAATATGTCATCATAATAATGTGTCAATCGAGGCATGTATGTAACATATATAATGTAGTACATGTAAGTGTCATGTATAGAGAGATGTATTAATGAAGCAAGTTTTATAAGGATCTTAGAATAAAAATATGTAGTAAAATTACATGATATATATCATGACACCACTCAAATGTCATTAATCCCAATAAGAAAAAAAATTAATGTCACACATAAGGCCAAGGGCCAGATACAATAAACATAAAAATGTCATAACAAACAAGGGCAAGTCACATAAGGGAACACAAAAAAGTTTCAAATAAGGTCCATCAAGGATGTTTCATCAAACAATGCCAAGGGCCAAACACAATAATCAAGCAAATTGTTGTTTATCATGTAATAGACCAACAATATCAATGGATCATAGAACATAATAACTAGTTTACACCTATATATATCAATGGCACATTATAGTAGACTAACATGCTCATGTATCATTGTGTAAAACAAGAGTAACTAGAAATGAATAAGTAATATAGGTAGCTTAACATGGTTCAAAGGTCACAGAAAGATATAAATTATAATAATGAAACTTGTGGAACAAGATGCCTCCTATATCGACATGCCCAATTGGTAGAGGAGGTTCTAACATCTATATGTCTATGAGTAACATGTATGTCCTACATATCACTCATATAATGTGAAATTCATGTGTATATGTAAACAATGTTTCATCTACTAAACATTTGATAAATAATATATGTAAATAGTGTAATTTATAAATCATGTCATGATCAAATATTAATTTTAAAATTTTGAATTTTTTAAATATTTGAATGTTTTTATATTTTCTAATTATTTGATTTTTTTTAAAATTAGAACATTTATGTTTTTATAAATCTAACCAATATCGCATGAATAGAAGGATCAAGATATTTTCTTGTATAAAATGGTGGATGGGTCCTTTATCATGGATGGGAGGTACCAACTATGGATAGGTTAGATATTATAAGGAGTCAAGTAGTATACCATATTTTCCATGGTCACACTCATAGAAATCAATGTAATATGGGTAAATTTATTTTTTCGAGGAGTCTATGGGATCTGATGTATAGTATGAGGGTGTCTTGTTACATTTTTTTACTATAAGAGATTGTGGTCTCTAAATAAATCTTTGATGTGATTAATGATCAATAGATGGATTGGTAGATAGATCATATATATATATATATATATATATATATATATATATATATATATATATATATATATATATATATATATATGTAGCAATCATATATGTATAATGATCCTAAATAGTTATATCAACCATCTCTAAATAATGATCCTAAATAGGTGTATCAACCATATGTAAATAATGACCATGAATATGTGTAGCAACCATCTCTAAATAATGATCCTAAATATATATATCAACCATCATTAAATAATTACCTTGAATATTTTTATCATCTAATCACAGTGTTTATGGGGGTGGAGGAGTTATAACTAACTATAGAGGATACTCATACCATACACATAGAATTATTACTACTCTATTACAATGTATGCACTTTAGTCATTGGTGCAATATGGAATGTATTTTATGAAATATATACATCCAAAGACATCCTAAACACATGTTGAAGACCATGTAGAACTAGTAATTATGTGGTTGATCTGGTTGATCCCACATGAAGTGGTAATACTATGCATCCCAAGGTATTGTTTTTTTATCCATATAATCCGTTAACTAATTTTGATGTGTTTTTTAAATCTCTTCATGTGTTCCCAAGAGAGTAGAGAATGGTCATCATGTAAACATTATTAATTAAATAACTATCAATGATAACACTATCTATGGGTTGTTTATTGATGTAGACTCGTATGAATAAGACATGAAAATATGAATTGCCATCAAATATATTGCATTCATTAAATGTGATAATGGGTTTTTGAGGTAGAATATCTCTAAATGTACCAATGATTAAATTTACTAGATAAACATATTTCACTAGTGTAGGATGCATGTTGTATGTATAATGTATCTTTGAAGTGTCCTTAGTTTTTTTTGTATCTTTTTTAGGAAAAGGATTAATAAAGATCTCTGATTTATTTATATTGTATTGTGGTCTATATTCCCCTATGGAAGTGCCCAAATTGATATTGTTTTCATTTATAAGATCATATATCATATGTCTTAGATTGAAATACATGTTCATTGAATATCCTATAATATAATGATAATCACAATATGCATTTTTGTCATAGTTTATTATTTTAGTCCTTCTTGGATTGAGCTCTTATGGAGGAAGGAGTGTGATAAGTTTACACTCAAGTAACTTATTTAGTAACACATGAGGAGATGGTGATAATATTGAAAGCTACCTATTTAGTGGGGCTATCAATTTTAATTTGTTTGTAGGTTGCAACACTACATTGACTGTAATATTTGCCTCATCCTTTTTATCCTTTGGTTTGACCTTGTTATTTGTTTTTTTTGGAAACCTAGTTGTTAAAGTATTCATAGGAGTTGATGTATACTAAAGGTTCAAATAAATTGACTTCACTTAACTATCCCTCGCAATATGGCATAACTCATCAAATGATTTTAATCTCTTTAATATTATTGACTAGTGAAGTGGTGCTAGCTCACTTTGTTTGAATATATTTTGTAATTCATTTTTTTCCATAACATTGGTAATTTTGGATTCATGGTTTTGTAACAAACTAATTATCCCCTAATTGTTTCATTATATCCTTTTTTAATATTATAAATTTGTACCCATGATAGTTTCTCATCAATGTTAATGGTAAAATAAACTTTTCTTAGTTAGTGAAGGGGTTAAATACTATTACAAATTTGAGAGGGAAATCATATAACCATCACAATGCATAGTCTATGAGACTTATTTAAAATATTTTGGTTAATAGTTTATCATTGTATGCATTTTCCAAGAATACCACATGGAATGATCTAAGGTGTTGCTTAGGATCACATTTACCTTTGTATAGTGGGAGTTTGGGAGATAAAAATCCTATTGGTAAATGATAGGATACTATCTTAAAGGCTAATAGGTTATGAGTCAAATCATATAAATCCATGGAATTAATAACCCTTGATGCATCTAGATCTAGTTGTATTGACATTTAGAGCTGTAACAATTTTCTCAAGGGAAAACACAATAGTCAAGGTTGGGGATGAAACGTGTAATCATCATCATAGGGGTTATGGTTACTTGGATAGGAATAGGTATTGAAATCTATTGAAGGCCTCGTGTAGATACCAAAATTTGGGTGGATTTCACATGGGTCACTAAAGGTGTAGGTGTAGGCATATTATTACTCTAAATATTTAATGTGGAAGCTTGGGAGATTTTTTTTTGTTCATCTCTTTCTATATATAACGTTACTTCAATCTGATGTAGAAGTCATGTTAAGATCTTCAATGAAATATTTATCATCCATGGAATACTTTTGATCCTTAGTAATTATATCACCAATATTAATATTATTACTAAGTCCATCATTAAGGTGGATAGGAAATTATGTATAATCCATAGTAGGGGAAAAAGAGGTCATACATGCCATTTTTCATCTAGTAGTAACAATAGGCATATCAAACTAGATGTTGCAATAATAAAATTGGATGAAATCTTAGGATTATTCATTAGTAACTTCATCCTTATTAGTGAATTTATATTTGATATTTGTTACCCATTTTATTACATAATTTATCCAAATAAAACACACTATCCACGTAAAACAAAATGAAAATAATATGGGTAAGTTGACAGAGTTGGGCAATAATTCCATGGACATTTTAGGTAATAGGATCATGTTAATAAATAATGTGATCATGTTATCTAATTAACATGTTCACATTATTATCAATCCATAATGTAAGTGCATTAATGTATAACATGATCATGTTAATAGATAACAGGATTGTGTTATTTTAAAAATAATAACATGATCACGTTACTCTTATTTTCCACATTAAATAAATGAACATGTAGATGGAGTGACTATTGGTTAATATGTAACATAATTGAATTATTGATGACATGATCATGTTATTGTTATTTTTCACATAAAATCATGTGGGAGTTGCATGTGAAGATAACTTTGTCCAAAAGCTTATATTTACTATTATAAATGTTAAGTTACATTTATTTTTGTATACTTTAAACTTATTTTAGTAAATATAATAAATTAGGGTCACTTAGCATTTGATAGAGTTGGTTTCATAGCTACGTTCCTTATGATGTGGAAAATAGTTTTTTAAAATCCAATATGGTTAGTACTTAGGCATTTTCAGGGTCTAAGCATTAAAACAAGGGATTTTAGGACCAAATTTTTGTAATTGATGTCCATTTTTGGTAAATATATAGTCATTTTTTAGGTTTTTATGCATTTCAAATTGATTCTTGGCATTTCTAGGAGTATTAAGTTTATAAAAAATGAATTTTACAAAACACTTACTGTAAAATTGATGCAAAGTGGTTTGATTGGGGTAGCATAGGTCACATTAATGACCTACACACATTAAAAACCCACTTTTTATTAATTTCACTTATTCATCATCCCTTCCTCATCATTGATCACTTACTACTCATGCCTCATCATCCATAATCACTCTCTCATCATTATTTTTTCCCCTAATCACTCCCTCATTAACCTTCAATGTTCCTAGTCATCTCTAATCACTCCCTCATCATCCTTGATTACTCCCTCATTAATGCTCACTATCCCTCATCATTCTTAATCACTCACTCCTAATACCTCATCATTCCTTATCACTCTCTCATTTACCTTCACCATCCCTCATCATTTTTAATCACTCCCTCATCATCCCTAATCACTCATTTATTATCTCTCATTATCCCTAATCACCACTTCATTATCCCTAATCACTCCCTTATTAACCATCACTATTCTTCATCATTTATAATCACTCCCTCATCATCCCTAATCACTCCTTCATTTACCCTCACCATCCCTCATAATACCTAATCATTACTTCATCATACTTCATAATCTCTAATCACTCATTCCTCATCCCTCATTGCCCCTAATCACTCCCTTATTAATCCTCACAATACCTCATCATCACTAATCACTCCCTTATCCTCCCTAATCTCTCCCTAATTAATCCTCACCATCCCTCATCATCACTAATCACTCCCTCATCCTCCCTAATCACTCCCTCATTAACCCTCACCATCCCTAATCATCCCTATTGACTCCCTCATCATCTCTACCCAATTATTCCTCATCCATCCTCATTATTAATCACTCCATCCAATACCTTGATGGTGGTATTTTTTTGGGGTTTAACAATGTTAGGAGTTGCAAATGGAGAGTTGAGTGCTAGCATAAAATATAAGACATAGTGATCAAAATGATGTGGAGGCAAATTTGAAGCATAAATATTTAACACCTATGGAAAAATATGGGCCTATTATAAATGATGTAATTCACAAATTAAAATCCACCAGAAAAAGAGAAGCAATTAAAACCACCATATAACCAAAAATGGGTAGTAAATACACGAGGAACACCAAGCTATGTGATTTCCTAAAACCAATCAATTCCTTTCCATATGAGGACATTTTATGATCCAAATAATTACATTTAATACCTTCTATTTGTATTTCTATTGGTTGAGTCATCATACTAGAGAGTAGAAAATAAATTTCAAATGATTAGAATAAGTAGTCAAAGATTGGAAAGCGGTGTTTAATTCATAACTTCAATATTCAATCCATTGAAGAGTGTCACATTATGATCTATCTACTTGCACATCTTGAGAAGTGGGTATAAGTTAGCTAACACTATACAAAGGTAAGTAGATAATAGATTATGAACCCAATGATATGGTCGATACTAAAATATCTCTACTTCCCCAAACAAGAAATTATATGAATTAAATATATTATTTCATTAACAAATGCATATCAATGATGAGCCGATACACTTCAACATTTCAAATGGAAGTTAGAAGAATTAAATTTATCCTAAAGTATATTTTCATAAATTAAACTTGAAATTTATACATCATCCATAAACATATGCTAGTGTATGGTCTAGTGTCGACCTTGAGAAATTGATCACCTAGTAGTGTCACTTGGTGTAAAAAATCAAACTTTTAAAATTTTCAATCCATTGTGACATCTCACCATTAGAGGTGTGTGATGTTTTACATGTGGTTAACCATATATTTACCATTGACATGTATTCCATGAATTAAATCCTTGAAATGTTGTGATAGATTTTCATGATCTAAAATACCATATATTGTAGTTAGTTCATAAGCTTTTAGTCATTAATGCCAAGAAGTGCAAAAAACTTGCTGGTTCTATCAAGAAGTATAATTTTTATGGTAATAATTATATGAAATAACATCTTTATGTCACCATATCATAGTGTGTTTTATCCAAAAATAACAAAGACAAAATAATTAAACCATAAACAAGATTAATACAAGGATATCTTTCAGTCACCTAAATAAGTTCTTACATATTGTACACTAAACAACACTATTGATTTTATCCCTTAACTAACTTTACCTCAAACCTCTTTAGAAAACATATCATTTCTAGAGAATGAATAGATCAAGTGGTAGATCAATGAATTCATGGATAATGGACACATCATGCCTAAATCATGGCTTTGTAGAAGCCCAGTTTGTTTATGCCAAAGTTGTGAATCAATTAAAAAAATATTTACAAGATTAAAGTGAATAACTATTATCCTCATTTAAATATTAAGGCATTTTTATGCCATATCCATGGTGTAGGAGTCTTTTATAAAATTGATCTTAAGTTTGGGTATCATCACATTCAAGTTAAACTTCTAGACATTTGGAATATAGTTTTTAAAAATAAAGGAAGGATTGATTGACTAGTTGGTTATGCTTTTCAGGTTAACTCATGTAACAAATTAATTCATTTCAAGATATTTAATGACATCCTAAATCCCTTTACCTATGTCATTTTTTAAATATACCATGTTGAACATCTATACCATGTTGAACTAGTGTTTCACATGTTGTAAAAACTTATTATTATGATAACATGAATAGATGTTCATTTTTCATGTAAGAGATAAAATATTTGGGACAAATTACAAAATCAAGAAGTGCATGTGTGAACCTAACAAAGATTCAAGTCATACAGGAATGGGAAACACTAAATAAATTTGCATCTGATTCAAATATTCTCAGAATTAGAAAATTGTACAAGATATTTATGTTTAATTTTTATCTTTTGAACCAAACTGTGAAAGGTGGAACCAAATAAAATTTCATCTAGTTAGCTGCACAACAAAGATAATTTGATGAAATAATTCATACTCTATTGTGTGTTAGTACTTATTTTACTTGACTATAAATTTGGAAGATCATCTATTTCATTCAGTAATAAATTTGACTATCACAAATGGGTATTGACAGCACAAGCCCTAAAAAAGAGTTAATTTATATTATAATGAATTAAATAAAATATGATTGGAATCAAATATATATTTAGATTATAGACTTATTTTAGATGTTGAGGGAGTGATTAGGGATGGTGAGGGTTAATGATGAAGTGATGAGGAATGGTGAGGGTTAATGAGGGAGTGATTAATGATGATGAGGGATGAAGAAAGATTGATTAGGGTTATGAGGGATGAGAAGGGAGTGATTAGGGATGATGAAGTATGGTGATAATTAATTAAGGAGTGATTAGGGATGATAATCCTGAGTGATTAGAGATGATGAGAGACAATGAAGGTTAATGAGGGAGTCATAAAGGATGAGGAGGCATGAGGAGTGAGTGAACAGGGATGAGGAAGTTATTAGGGATGATGATGGATGAGGAAATAGTTATTAGGGATGATGAAGGATGGGGAGGGAGTGATTAGGGATAGTGAGGGTTAATGGAGGAGTGATTATGTATGATAAGGTCATGATTAGAGATGATTAGGGATAGTGAGGGTCAATAAGGGAGTGATTAGGGACAATGAGGAATGATGAGAGAGTGACTATGGGTAATGAGGGATGATTAGGAAGTGATCAAGGATGAGAGAGGGATGATAAATAAGTGAAATTGACACAAAGTGGTCATTTGATGTGTGTAGGTCATCAATATGACCTACACTACCCCAATCACACCACTTTGGATCAAGTTCAAAGTGAGTAATTTTTAAACATAAATTTTGAAAGACCTAGGAGTCATATAAATGCCATGAATTAATTTAGAAGGCACAAAAACCTTAAAAATGACTACATGTTTACCAAAAATGGATATCAATTGTAAAATTTATGTACTAAAATCCATAGGTTTAATACCTAGACCCTAAAAATGCCTAAGTACTAACCAGATTGGATTTTGAAAAATTATTTTCCATGTTGTAAGGCATGTAACTATGATACTAACTCTATTAGATGCTAAGTGACCTTAATTTCTTATATTTACAAAAATAAATTTAAATTATAAACTTATACTTAACATTTAGAGTAATAAATATAAGTTTCTAGCCAAAGTTACCTTCACGTGTAACTCCCACATGCTTTTATGTGTAAAATAATATGAACTATTAGCCAATTTTGGCCAACATAACAATATTTTTCCTAGATACGTCAGCTGAGTAGAGTCTTGATTGAATAGATGAGCTAAACAAAGTTCTAAATGGAATGAGTGGTCCAAAGATCACATTATGCTTACAAATATTTTGAAACACTTTAAGTTATCTTAAGGTATATTTTGTTGAACTTTGAGGAACATGTTTAAAATTAGGTTCTCATGGTGATCAATATAGTTATGATCATGGAACAAGTTCACATGGGCCTCGAGAAATCATTAAAGCTTTTAAGGATCAAGTAAAATATCATAACACAAGTCTAAATTAACTAAACCATCACTAGGACATCATGCAAAAATTGATGGGTTAGTTTACTTGTGAATTTTATAAGTTCACTCAGAAAGCCTCTTAGGCCAAAATAAATGCATGGAAATGATGGAATTCATACCTTTATCTTTCTCTACAAATTTCATGTAGTGATGAGTTCTCTATCTCAAGATATAATTCAACAAAGTTTAGCTTGTAGATCAAAACGTGCATGCGAACATCAAAGTAAAGTCAGTAGTTAATCATTTTGGTTTCAAAGTGTGATGTCCTCATGGATGTCAATGAAAGTCTTGTAGACATCAATGATAGGCATGAAAACATCAAAATTAATCCATGTAAAATAACCATTTGGGTTCAAAATCCTAAGATGTTCATGTGAATGTCAAATATAGGTACACAAACATCAATTTTAGGCCTTATAAATTAACTATTTGAGTTAAAATGGTGGGTCCTAGAAAGATCAATGGTAATTATTCATTCATACATAGATATATAATGGTGATAATTGAGTCAACAAGTCAAAGGATCTTAAGGATGAATGATCTCTTGTCAAGTGTCATGAGCACATTAGACTGTCAAAAAATCTAGGATTGATGTTTAATCATATAAAAATAGATCTACGTTGTGTGAGAGGTCAAAAATTTAGTATAATCTCATAGAGAAAATAAAGGGCTGATAGTTGGCACAATTTGAAAAGGCCCAGATCAAGATTGATGGCCAACATTAAAGGTCAAAAGCCAAGGACTTCAATGGAAAGCAAAAGCGACCTAAGGTCAAAACCAAAGCAACATTTTAAAAAGACTATGTCTCCATAAAGAGATCGATCAATTACCACTAAGCATGAGATGTAGACATAGTTATATAATTAGGGGTTGACAATAATGAAGTTTTAACACCATTAATACATAGTATAGACCTTTGGTCAAAGTTATAGAACACACAGGGTCCATCTTTTGGGGTTGTAGTATTATTTCACGACTTTGATCTTTGCTCTTTAAATAAGGATCCATGAATATAATGAGTTATCATTTCCTATAGGGTTTAGAGGTAAAATGGATATATTTAAATGTAATATAGTTTAAGAGTGAGGCAATGTGATTTATAAGTCTTCATCAATATAATAGCTATAGGAAAACCAATAAAAGAGATTGGTTTTTAATCTATAGTTAATCTATGTCTAACATTTTGTAGTAAAGACCATGCTAAGGAATAACTATGATAGTCAAACCACTGTTCAAAGTAGATATAGACATGGTTTTGTTAGGCCCAAGGATATGAGGAGTTGGTCCTCATAATGAAGCCAAGTGGAATGTGTGGCAAAGTTCATGAAGCAGATTGGGGGATTAAAGAAATAGTTAGAGCATTCAATGTTGATCAAATCATTTAAAGGACTATTTTGTATAATTTGGACTTATCTATAGTCCAAATTTTCAAAAAATATCAGAAATAAATTATATTTTATCTGGATCAAATTGGATTGTATCGAGATTAAGTTGGACTTATTACAAATAACTCATTTCTATCTAATGTATTTGTGATAAGTAAAAATTATTTAAAATGATCATAAATAATTTATTTATTATTATTTGAAAACTATCAAAAATAAATTGGACTTCATCAATAATTACTTAGACTTATAACAAATAAATCACATCTATACTATATATTTTCAATAAGTCCAAATTATGAGACCGTTCAAACTGGTTCATAGACCATGCATTTATAGATATTATAAGACTTGGTGGTATATTTTTTAAGGAAAAATAATTAATAAAATAATCACATGCTTAGCTGATATGTGATTTAAAACTTCTAGGATGATTGGGATGCCACATGTCATCAATTGATTGGATTGTGAACTATATGTTTAATTTGATTCAAGTGACGTCCTCACGACCATCAAAGTTTATCTCATATTATCTCACATAATTTGGGGTGCCACATGAAAATCCAAATAACATTTGTTGATACATAAATGCTAAAGAATAAATCTTGATGTGCAAGTGGGACATTTTAAGGCGTAAACCTCAAAGACATTTTGCATACATGGGAATGTCAAATTGTATTTTTCAAAACATAAAATTTGAGATGTACTAAATTCTCAGTTGTGCAAATTATAAAGACCTTTTGCTAAAGACTATTTTAAAGGACACAAAAATGTGAAGTGGATGTTCAAATAGTCAAATTCTATTGAATAGATGCACAATTAATAAAATACTAAATTTTCATAATAGAAAATATAAAAATCAAAAGCTAAAGTGTATTTCCCAAGACCCAAAATGTGAAGTGCCACTAGAAATAAATAAAATAAATAAATATTATACATTCTAAAAAAATGGACTAAATTTTGAAAAAAAACATTTATATTTCTCATTCCAAAATTAAGGAAAGACCATTTCAAATTTCCCAATACTTTTATCACTATTTTTGTTAGTGCCTAATGGGATGATGCATTCAAATAGTTTATTACAATGCCTTTTAAAAAATTAGTGAGAAATGGTGTATGAACTCTCTAATTTTTATTTGGTTTCCAAGCGTAGATGATACTATCTATGAGTATGGATGGTAAAGATGTGTCAATTGGGTTTGGCTTCCATTTCTTGTCCAAGTAGCTTGAATAAATTTCAGCTTCTTTTGCATCTTTTTTCCTTGGATGAACTAGGATGAACCAAGCTACATTTGGGCACATATCATTTCAAATAATTTTTAATTTTTAGAACAACTTGGAGTTATACCCAGTAAAGTGGAGTAGAGAAAATTTTCTCTAAAAACAAAAATTTAAATTAATATAGAATTATTAGTAGTCCAAATTTTGAGAAACTATCATAAATAAATTAGATAATGTGTAATAAAGTGCAAAAATTAAATGAATTTGTAATGAGGGTAAACTATTTCCAATGTAGAATCAATATATTTGAAATAAATTTGACTATTTTAAAAAATGAATTAGACTATATTTAAAATAAATTTAACTATATTTGAAATAAATATTCACAGTCATATTTCACAAAGATGGTCTAGCTCACAAGATCAAAACTCTACAACTCTTCTTCACAAAATATATTGATAGGATATTTGTGTGATAAATAGGAAATGAATCAAAATACCAATTGTAACTTTTAAGAGAACTAAGTAATAAAGGAGGTTACAACATAACTCGTAATTCTATCCTTAGTATTTATTAGTTTCCTCCTAGCGGATCTCTAAGCTTTCCATTTGCATTATTAATTGATTTATATGCCCTAGCCGAGCATCACTATTAAAGGCTAATGCCAAAGTTAGAATATGATTGAATATCCAAGATATAGCCATTCTTATCATTTGTTAGTCAACCGATAAATTTTCAAAAAACATGGTTCACCAACAAAGAACGATTTTATCTCACTATATGAATAAAATATTCATTCCATACAAGGTGAAGTAACATTTGTAAGATTTAAGAGGGATCAAGAGATTTAGAGAAAATGATCAAAATTAATATCCTTAATTTATCATTTAAAAGAGTAAACAATGATCAAAAGAGTCCCAATGTCTTTATTAGAATCTTCTATTAGAGCATAAATAATTCTCCACAAACAATGCATGATAAAAAAAACTAAATGATTAATGTAAAATTATGTTTAGATTTGGGGAGAAATTTGTTAGACTTGAGTAATAGTGACAAAAGGAATCCCACTCGGCATAATGCTTCTCAATCAACTATCGAATGTGAGATTATTGATTTGGATTCATAAGCCTTTAAAGATAAAAAGTCTTAAACCTCTATCCAAAATTACTAACCCTTATAAATACAATGAATGAGTTTATATTGAGTAATTTGTATTTCCTTTATTAAGGTAATAATAAATGAACTACATCCAAGTCTCATTTTCTCATGTTTAATTTATTATTATTCAATCAAAACCACACACCTAATCCAAATGTAAGAATGTCTTTCCTATATTCATTGCCAATATTTATACTAATTAATACTTAGAATCATAGTTACCATATTCATCTGAACCTGCTTCAGGTTCGGTTCAAAGCAAACTTTCCTACTTGATTGAATAAATTTGGTCAAATTTGGTTCACCATTTTTTTTTTCAAACCCTAAACGTAGGTAGAAAGAAAAGCAAAAAATGGCCAAGAGGAAATGTATAACACAGGCAATTAGAATACAACTCAAAAAATGATAAATGTAGGAAATGCAAAATCCACTTGGGCTTCATTGCTCAAAGTATTGAATGGGCTTTGAGCTTTTCTCTAATTATTTGCTATAAGTTTTTTCGCCATGAAAGAAAATAGAGAAAAGAAAGAGCATGAAAGAAGAAAACAAAAAATGAAAATAAAAAAATTGTAAAATCTTCTTCTCTCCATGTTGGTTGTTCAACATTGTCATGGGAAATGATTTTGCTAACTACTAAACTCATCAAAGATTTTAAAGTTGTTTGAAAAAACAAATTTATTCCCCGGTCTACCATGAATCAATGCCTACTAGTAAATTGCCTGATGTTGTTAGCATATTAGGGTTATCATTTTATGGTCTATCATTTTAATGCAATCATGCCACATTATCTCACATTAATATTTTAAGATTTATTAAGATTTTCCTCGCATATGCATTCTATGGGAATAGATACTTTATAATTTATAAAATATTAATATACATTGTTTATAAAATATTAATATAGTTTTATTATATAATTTTTTAATTATATATTATAATTTATAAAATATTAATATATATATTTTATAAAATATTAATATAATATTATTATATAATTTTATAGTTATATATGATAATTTATAAAATATTAATATATATAGTTTATAAAATATTAATATAATATTATTATTATATAATTTTATAGTTATATATTATAATTTATAAAATATGAATATATATAGTTTATAAAATCTTAACATAATATAATATATTTATAATTATATTAGCATTTAAAAATATAATATTATATTAAATATATTTATAGTTTTATAGTTATATATTATAATTTATAAAGTATTAATATGTATAATTTATAAATATTAATATAATATAATATATTTATAATTATATTTAATATTAGTATTTGAAAATATTAGATTTAATGTGTTTTATATATTTAACCGAACCAAACTTTTTATAAAATCTTGAACTTCCAAACTCTTTCCCCCTTCTAAACAACCCAAAATTTTTGAACATGGTAACTATGCTTAAAATTATTTTCAGATCTCTATTCACTAAAATTATGTACTGCTCCTATAAGGAATGAATAATTACACCTCATCCTAAAATTTATATCCAACAAAGACTAATCTCAGCTTTCTCCAACTTAGATTAGGGTGAGTGAAGACTTAAAAAAATCACTCCTTTAATAATTATTGCTCAAAACAATCAAGATGGATAGCTTCACATGTTATTATGCTAAGACAAGGTTCACTACAAGGAAGGTGTGCTTGCCAAAGACCCAATTGACCTTATACAATAGTTTCCTTAACAAGAAACTACTTATAGTTTGACCTTTTTCCTCTTGTGATAGGCCATTTCATGCAAGAGAAAATATTTTAATTTTAGAGATAGAGAATTTCCAGCCATTGAAGAATCACCCAACTTCATACACTAGCTCAACATTAGTGCATACATTAATATATCAATATCTAAGTAAGGAATTACTTTCCATAATAAAAAAATCTTACTTCAATATAATAGTTGGATTAAGGATCAAAAGAAATAATACAAACATACATAAATCAAACAAATTCACCACTCATGAAATAAATTATCACCAACTATAGTGCCAATCTTCATCAAATGAAGATAACAATAGAAGCATAATTTTATACTAAGAGAGTGCAACTCAACTTCAAACATATGGTTGTACATAATGCATTTTCAGCTAATATACAAGCCTTATAATAATACAATATTCTATAACAGCTGCAGATAATCAAAATACATATTAAGGATTGATCATAAACCAATACATTCATGGATACAAATAGAGAGATATTTGTTACAAAAAAATAATACAAGAAGATGGATCCAACAGAGGAAACATAATTAAAACTCTTTTTAAGGCAGCCCCCATATCACGATACTCAAGAATTCATTTCCTACACTCTTTAGTGATAAAGGGGGTCATTTAATGCTGGCAATGTATATTCTCATATTAAGCAATAAACAACAATAGATTTCTAAATCAATCAAGGAAATTTTGAGTAGGTTAACAATAAGTAGGCATATAATATAATGCAACTAGTCAAAATTTAAGACATAAAATTATATCATAACCAAGATGTCTCTCTTTGTCATATTCATTAGATAAGAAAATGGATAGTTTTTCTTCACTACAAGCCATAAATTAAATGATACTAAGAGGTCAATGACCATCATGATAAATGGTACATAATAGACATATAACTACAAACTCATTTTCATCATAATCTTATCATAATAAATATATCACACTAGTATAAAAATACCCTTGAAGTAGGTGAATAAGGATTTTCTATTTTGATGGTCGAATGGAGAGACTAGGCAAGCACTGCAACTCGCGGCTCGGCTAGGGCAGCCATGCCCTAGCTATTAGATGTCTTTTCTTTGTATGCGCAGGTGTAGCGGTGAGCAAGGTGTGAAGGGGGAAGAACAGAGGCAGCATGGGGGTAAGAAGGCCTTGCTGAGAAGCCGTAATGAAACAGCAGGGTCAAAAGAATCTCATAAGGGAAAGAAGCTTCAGCGAAGTGGTAGGCAGGAGCTCTCAAGGACCGAATACTAGAATGAAGGAGGCAATTGGTGTTCAACAGAATACAGGGGCGTAGGGTAATGGCTCAGTAGGAGGAACAAGAATCACTATGGTAAATGGATGTCTAGAACACTGCAATGAGAGACCAAAATTGGTTATCCCATTTGACATGATAGCAGAGGATGTGGAGTATTACTCAAAGCATTCTCTGTACTGTAAATTCTTGGGATTGAAAGTATCTTTACCATTCTTGGAAAACTAGGCTCGCAGGGTGTGGGAGCCGGTAAGAGAAATGGAATTGATGTTGCTGGCTAACAGCTTCTTTATGGTCACTTTCAACTATCTGGAGGATAGAAACCAAGTGTTTGAAGGAGGGCCATATTTCTATAACCAGGTTGGTCTTTTCTTGAAATCGTGGCATGCTAGTTTTAACCCTATAGAGGAGCTTCCGAACAGGGTTCCAGTGTGGGTTCACCTCCTATGAATGCCGATTGAATGCTGTCGAGAGGATGTTCTGATGATGATAGCTTTGATAATAGGAAAACCGGTGGGGTCATCCTCACAAACTCTGGGAAAGAAGATCATGACATATGCATGAATATGTGTAGAGATTGACTTAAGCAAGCCTTTTCCAGATGTGGTGGAAATGTGTGCAGGTTCGTACTCATGGGTAAAACAATTAGACTATGAGACCTTGCCCTTTAGATGCCACCTATGCCATGAGTACGGACATCTGGTAAGGAGATGCCCAAAAAGTAAAATGGAGGAGTAGTTGCCTTCTCCCTTGCCTCCCATGAATAAGACAACAGCTGAGGTGAAAGGAAAAGAGTCTGGAGGGGGGGAAGGACCCAAAAGGGTTCATGCAGGTTAAGTCCAAGAGTAGAAATAGGGGATATAAGAGAACCCTATTGGAGAGGCAGGAAGAGGATTCCTTTAATAGATTTGTGATTTTGAAGGATTTGGGATAGTAGGAGATTAATCCAAGTCTTGTTGATGGGGAGGTGTTAATGGAGGAGGAAGAACACATGGTTAATGACACCTCTCTTCCTCTGAGAAAAGCAGCTGAAACACCCTTACCATTGAATGTGGAGGGACAGGGGAGAGTGCAGAGTATGGTAGAACTAATAGAAGAGAGGTATCAAGTTGTGGTAGCCAGAGAGAAGGCGTCACAGCTAGGGGTGGAGGAGGAGGAAAAGTGAGGGAAGGCTTCGCCCAACCTGGGAATTCTTGAAAAAGACAGCAAGAAGGGAACCTCAAAAAAAAGTGGGAAGGCAAGAAGAAAGAAGGATATGGAATGAATCAAGATGATTAGGGAGAACTTGGTCGAATTAGGGTCGGTTAAGACCTTAGATGCACACTTTTTGCCTCCCTCAAAATGATTATGGTATCATGGAATGTGAGGGGCTTGAATAGCGGCCCTAGACAAAAAGCTATTTGGGAGTTAATCAGAAGTCAACATCTGAACATTCTCTTTTTACAAGAGACCAAAGTGTTAGTGGAGTATATGATGGATATTGCCCTAAGGATATGGGGACAAGGGTCATGCCAGTGCATTGGGGCCAATGGGGCAGCAGGTGGATTGGCATGTTTTTGGAATCCAAGGAAGGTTACACCAGTGGTTTGGATGGCCTTCAAATCACTATTATCTATGGTCACCTTATGCACGGATTCAGGGGAGTATATGCTTTTGTCAAATGTCTATGCCCCCATTGATTTGCAAGGTCAGATCTTTATTTAGAATAGCATTAAATTGGTCCACAAGGAGTTTCCTTATTTGTCATGGATTTTAGCTCGAGATTTTAATGCAATTTTGGATCTTTCAGAAAAAAGGGGTGGAAATATCAGATTAGAACCATCTTCTTCTCTTCTCAATGAAAATATTATGGAACTTAATTTTGTAGACATCAAACCAAGCAATGGGTGCTTCACATGGAACAATAGAAGGCTAGATAACACTTTTATAATGGAACGAATTGACAAATTTTTGGCATCTTATTTTTGGGTGGGGGGTAGGTGGATGCTCAGCTTTGAGATTTTAGATTGGCAGGGTTTGGACCATTGGCCAATCAGGCTGAGCATCTCTTCTGCTATCAAGCAATAGAAGCCACCCTTCAAATTTCAGCTTATGTGGTTGCGGGACCAGGATTTGTTCAGCCGTATTTTTGAGTGGTGGAGAGTCGATCGGCCTATGGCTGGAACTGTGATGTATGTGTTTGCAAAGCTACTCTAATTCATCAAATACCAGCTTTAGAGATGGAACAGGTAGAGCTTTGGGAACATCTTCCAGGAAAAAAAGAGGGTGCAGGAAGAGTTAAATGATATTACAAGACTGATCAGAGAAGAGGGCCTGACGGAGGCTTTGTTGAAGGAGGAAGGGTAGGCGGTAAAGACCCTAGAGGAATGGGAACTGAGAGAGGAATTTTTTTGGAAATAGAAGGCTAGGATTGATTGGCTACAAGAAGGTGATAGGAATACTTCCTTCTTCTTCAATTCGGTCAAAGCCAGGCATCATAGTAATGTGCTTACTTCTCTTGTCACTGATAGGGATGAGGTAGTCTCTTCTACTAGAGATATCTACAATGAGGCTAAATAGTATTTTAGCGCCCTCTACTGGGAAGAAGGGCAGAGGGATGAGGCTAAGGAGGACTTGATACTATCTTGTATTCCATCTATTATTTCTCAAGACATGAAGGAAAAGTTGAGTCACCCAGTTTTGATTGAAGAATTGAGGAAGATTGTCTTTTTGATGAAGAAAGGTAAGGCTCCTAGACCAAATGGGTTTCCAATTGAGTTTTATCAAGAATTCTAGGAAATTATAAAGGATGACTTATTAGTGGTGGTTCAGGAGTCGCACGCCAATAAGTAGATGTTGCGAGCATTAAATTCTACTTTCTTAGCCCTCATTCTGAAGGGGGATTGAGCGGACTGCCTCAGCCAATTTCGGCCCATCTCCCTCTGTAATGTAATTTACAAAATTCTCTCAAAGCTAATTGTTAAAAGATTGAAGAAGTGCTTAAAGGAGCTAGTTGCGGAGGAGCAGAGCGGCTTTGTGGAGGGCAAGCAGATTTTGGATGGTATTGTTATGGCTACGGAGGCTGTTCATTTGATGTCCAAGTCTAAAGAGAAGGCAATGTTCATTAAATTGGACATGTCAAAGGTGTATGATAGGGTGTGGTGGTCCTTTCTTCAAAAAGTTTTGTATGTTTTTGACTTTGAGAGGGAGTGGATTGAGTGGGTCATGAGCTGTGTCACCTCAACCTCATTCTCGGTCTTGGTGAAGGGAGAACATACGAGTTTGTTTGGGGCTACCAGGGGCTTGCGGCAGGGGGACCCTTTATCCCCCTATTTGTTTCTTCTTCTGGCTAAGGGATTAGGCCATTAGATTAGAGAGTACATGAAGGAGGGGGAGATTCTTGGATGGAGATGGGGAGGCAAACTACCTATTCTTTCTCACCTCTAGTTCATGGATGATGTGGCCTTGATGGGAGCGGCCACCATTAGAGAGGTGAATAATATCTGTAGATGCCTAGATGCTTATCTTGTGGCCTCAGGGTAGGTCATTAATTAGGATAAATCATCCATCTTCTTCTTTAATATGCCTTTGGCTATTCAGAGGAGAGTGGCCAAAATTCTCTGGTTTCAAATTGGCAATCTTTCGGTTATGTATCTTGGTATCCCTGTCACCACGGGGAGACAGTCCAAGGAGTCTTGGCAGGTTATCTTGGATAAATTTAGGGCCAAGGTGAATCATTGGACACACAAATGGTTATCTTTTGTGGGTTGGGTCCAATTGATTTAGTCGGTGGTCCAGGCTCTCCCCCTCTACAGGTGCATGTTACAGGTGGCACCAGTTAGTTTTGTGAAGGATATGGACTCTCTGGCAAGACAATTTTTGTGGGCGAGGAACCTATCCTCGACATAATGGAGTCTAATTTGATGGGAAGTTGTCTACAACCTGAAGAGATTGGGTGGCTTGGGTCTTAGACAATTCATGATGGCTGGTATGGCCCTCACAGCCAAGCTGTACTAGAGATGGTGTATCAAGCAGGATTGGGTGTGGGCCAAAGTTTTGGCACACAAATACTTTCCTGGGAACTCCCAAAAGGACATACCTCAATATTGTTTGATGGGGAGTGGTTTGGTGATATGGGACATGCTTAAGAAAGGGGCTACTCTGATAAAAAGAGGATTGTTTTGGATTTGTAAAAGTGGGATGGAAGCACAGTTTTGGCACGATTCATGGGATGGTTTTCCCCCCATCACGATGCAGTACCCTCATCTTCAAGCTCTTTCTTAGAGATTTTGTGAGGCCAACTGGTATAAGGTGAGTGATTTCAAATTTTTCTATCATCAGGATCAGCTTACGGAAGTAATATGGAAGAGTCTAGAGGCTTGGCCTATCAGGGATATGGATCTGGATTGTGAGGAGTTGAAGGGGATTTTGGCTAGGTGCAACTATTGCACCCTCAGAGGGGCCAATGTGCTTGCTTGGTTTCCACATCCCAAAGGGAAATACAAGGTTTTAGCTGGGTACCAGGAGCTTGTTGCATAGAAATTTAGGGAGGGAAGGGAGGTTACTTGGTGGAAACGGACCTGTAGCGAATTCTCATGGCCGAAGTATAACTGCTTTGCTTGGACACTGGCATGGAACCGCTGTTTGACATGGGAAAACTTGCACAAAAGAGGCTTTGTCAGACCATCCTACTACATTTTTTGTGGCAAGGAGGAGGAGAGTTTGTCACACATTTTCTTCAATTGTCAGTTCACTGGCCGACTTTGGAATGCCTGGTGGGAGGCGTGGAGATGTAGGGGAGTCTGTGCTTTATCCTTGGCCAATTTCTAGTAGTAACTAAACCATCTACCCCCTACTACACATTTCTTACAAGATGCCTAGTAAATAGGACCCATCTTCTTGATGTAGCAGGTCTAGTTGGAACAGAATAGAAGAATTTTTAATGATGTTAGGCTGGAAGCTTTATAGGTTTGGAGTCAAATCAGTAGGATGATTCAAGAATCGGTGGAGGCTAAGAGCGAGGTCACTTTGCCCATGACTAGGAGTGATGCCGAGGTGGTTGATAGATTGGGGATGCGCATGCTTTCTCCAAGCTCTGCATGCGTTAGGAGAGGTGAGGGAGTGAAGCAAAGAGTATAGAGAAGTGGGAGGTGGACACCTCCTCCTGTCGATTTCTTGAAGATTAAGACGGACAGCTCCTCCAGAGGTAATCTAGGTCTAGTTGGTATAGGGGGGATTGCTAGAGATTCTTTGAGTGCTATTATTTTCATTTTCTTGGATCATAAGGGAGAGCAGATGGTTAATAGGATGGAGGGACTTGCCATTTTGTACGCTTTGAGAAGAGCTTACGAGATTGGCTGGCGCAAAGTGATATGTGAGGCTGATTCGCTAATTATGATCAATATGATCCAGAAACAACAAATTAATGATGTGAACTAGTAGTTATCTTTGGTTGTTCAGCAGATTTTATAGATTAGTCGGCTTATGGATTCCATGATTTTTGCTCATGTCCCGAAAGAATGGAATAGGGCGGTGGATTGTTTGGCTAGATGGGCTTCGGAAGGGACGAAAGGGAGGCATGTGGTGGAGGAGGCATAGCTGCCATTAGGCATTAGACATAATCTAGAGAGAATCATGTTGGAAGATAGGGAAGGTATGAGTGAGTAATGTTGGCTCGGTGTCGATTTTTTTGTGTGATTGCCGGTTTGGCTAGTTTTTTCTTTGTACTATATTTTTTGAGATTGAATAAAGTTTTTACCCCTATTTTATTTATTAAAAAAAAGGTATAAAAATACCCTTATGATATAATACAATACCCTTAAATCCTTGAACAAACCAAAGCAAGGAGAAGATGAATTTACAACAACTACTATCAGTCACACAATGTTTATAAAAAATCATCATGAGGATATAAATAATGCAATAATGTTTTATATAAAACATATTTTATGTTCAAGTAGTTTTAGGGATAACAACTTCTTAATATACTATAAATTGTTTTACTCTCATGAAATATAAAAATAAAAAAGCAACAATTCAATAAAAAATAACGCATAATTGCTTGTTCACCAGAAACAAGATATAAAATAGAATATAAAACTACATGTTAGCCATTAATTATTTCAATAATCAAGAGAATAGATAATTGTTTATTTGGGTAATCAAACCCAACTAAATAATGCACAAAACCAAAATTCAAGACTTATGTACAATGGTATAAAAATGACAAGGACTTCAATACTATGCAAATAATGAATAATTTAACCATTAAAACTACCATTTCCATATGCATAACAACCAATTTAGGAGAGGATATAGGAAAAATAACCAATACACAAGCGCTCAAACCCTAGCATAGTGTCAACTCATATATGCATACTAGGTATGCACATATAGGTTCATGCCCACACCAAGCCTTGTAACAATGAACACATCATTCATGAAAGATAAATCCAATGCTTGGAGACTTATCTAAGGAATGAATACATTCCTAATAAGAAGACAATAACTATACTTGCTTGCACATTACATCTTCTTCCTATTAGATGGTCAAAATTGAGCACAATGCTTCTATGAAAGTGGCCTAACAAAGATAACATGTTCATGGCTATGAGAAAATAGGTGTTAGATCCATATGTGTGAGATGGAATGGCGAGGGAGTTATATCTATTGAGACCCACTATACCATTAACTTCACTAAAGTAATGTGTGATTTATCTAATCAATTTTTTTAAGAAGTATCAATCCAAAAGTGGAAAAGTAACAATAAAAAATTACAAAACATGAATTTCATAGATGTCAATGATTACATAGTTTTAAATAAACTACTATTAAATTATTGAATGATATGCATATATAATTTTAAAGAAACATAACAATCCTCAAGAAAACTATATAAATTGCCATGGTTTGCCCTGTCTTTTCAAAATTGCAATGAATAGATTTTTAAAAAAAGGTAAATAATATATGAACCTCTTTCTTCTCAAATGTAAAGTGCAAAGTCCCTCCTTATTAGAATGATACAAATTTTCTATCATCAAAATTTCTTGCTTTTATCCTTTAGTGAACATAACAACCAGAATTACAGATAAAAAATAGTTCATGATAATATAGTAAATTTATAGATGCATTTATAACATTAAAACACAAAAGTAATAAAAAAAACAATTAAACTTATTGACACCCACTGAAATCATTTGCATAAGCTAAATGATTAATATGTGTAACCAAAATACATATAAAATTAGGATAACTAATGGTAATAATGCATCTCATGTATATTTAAAAAACTCAAATCTATGTAGATTAATATCCATAAAAAATTGCAACTCTTCCATTACAAGGAAACATCCATACACAAGTTTAAGGACTTATTACATAACTATTGCATGTAATTTATGAGAAGCTATAGGAAACCAATTATATATCAATAAATAATTATCAGGGCATAATAAATAAATTACTAAGCACAAGTAGGATAAACAATAGATAAGGGGTCTCTTAACATTGGTGTGGATGGAAATAAAAATATATTCAAACTCCTAGATGCTATACAAATCATGGAGGAGCTCCAAAACACAATAATTTAATGATGTATTGTCAAACATTTCATTAAGTAGAAATGGACCAACATCCATATGGATAGGACTAACATCTCTCAAGACTTGTAGAGTTAATTCTATTAGGAATTTAGCATTTGCCTTCAAGGTATTTCATCGAAGGTCCTTGTAATAACTTGAAGGTATCTCATTATAGATACCTTGAAGGTATATCCTAGAATGCCCTCATAATACCTTAAAAGTATCTTATAGGAGATAACTTGAAAGAGATACCTTAGGTCCACGTAATACCTTCAATGTATCTCCTTGAATATCTTTATAATAACTTGAAGGTATCTCTCAGAAGATACCTTGAAGGCATCTCCTCAAAATCCCTTGTAATACCTTCAATATATTACCTAGGATATACCCTTAAGGTCCTTGTAATACCTTCAAGGTATCTCCTAAAGCCCTTCAAGGCATTTCCTAGGAGATATCTTGAAGGGACTTATAATACCTTCAAGGTATCTCCTAAATGTATCTCCTTAGAAATACCTTCGAGGTACCCTTGAAGGCATTATAAGGACCTTCAAGGTATAGCCTAGCCTTGTAGTAACTTCAAGGTTATCTCAAGGTTATTTTGAAGGGATCCTTCAAGGTATCTCCAAACATTTCATTAATTAGAAATGGACTAGCATCCATATGGATAGGACTGCCATCTCTCAAGGCTTACATAGTTGATTCTATTGGGCATTTACCATTTGCCTTTAAGGTATTTCATCAAAGGTCCTTGAAATAAGTTTAAGGTATCTCATTATAGATACCTTGAAGGTATCTCCTAGAAGGCCCTAATAATACCTTCAATGTATCTCATAGGAGATAACTTAAAGGAGATACATTATATCCACATGATACCTTCAATGTATCTCCTTGAATATCTTTGTAATAACTTAAAAATATATCCTAGAAGATACCTTGAAGGTATCTCCTCAAAATCCCTTGTAATACCTTTATTATATCACCTAGGATATACACTTAAGGTCCTTATAATACCTTCAAGGTATAAGTCCCTTCAAGGTATCTCCTAGGCAATACCTTCAAGAGATACCCTAAAGGTACTACAATTCCCTTCAAGATATCACCTAGGAGATACCTTGAAGGGACTTGTAGTACCTTTAAGGTATCTCCTAAAGCCCTTCAAGGCATTTCATAGGAGATATCTTGAAGGGACTTATAATACCTTCAAGGTATCTCCTGAAGGTATTTCCTTGGAGATACCTTCAAGGTTCCCTTGAAGGCATTACAAGGCCCTTAAAAGTGTCTCCTAGCCTTGTATTACCTTCAAGGTTATCTCAAGGTTATTTTGAATGGCTTTAGATCACTGACATGAGGACTAACACATTTGATAGGTCTGGGACTACATGATTAGCAATCCTGACATCATGCCACATTTCTCTTCAAGATTAGGCCATACTCTGACATAATCATACACTCTTATAACTAAAAAATGTAAAAAAAAAATGTATAATCCAACAAAACCTTCATTTAAGCATTTTACTTGTATACAATAGAGGCTCGTATATGCATATGCAGGCCTTTATTATAACTAGGTTTGCCATTAATTTCCCATATTGTTATTTCATTAAGATGTTAAAATCTAGAGCAAGAATAAGGTGACTTGCCTTTAAAAATGTGCCCTGGCTTGCTTGTGCCTCTTCCCAATTTATGGTGAAATGAGATCTTACAAAAGGTTATGAACATCCAATGAACCAATAATTAAAATTAAAAAATGAGTATCTTGAAGGAGATACCTTAGGTCCATGTAATACCTTCAATATATCTCCTTGAATATCTTTGAAATAACTTCAAGGTATCTTCTAGAAGATATCTTGAAGGTATCTCCTAGAAAGCCCTTATAATACCTTCAAGATATCACCTAAGATATACCCTTAAGGTCCTTGTGATACCTTCAAGGTATCTCCTAGGAGATATCTTGAAGGAGCTACAAGTCCCTTCAAGGTATCTCCTAAGATATATCTTGAAGGTACTATAAGTCCCTTAAAAGTATCTTTTAGGAGATACCTTGAAGGGACTTGTATCTCCTACGAGATACCTTAAAGGTATAACAAGTCCCTTCAAGGTATCTCCTAGGAAATACCTTGAAGGTACAACAAGTGTAATACCTTCAAGGTATCTCCTAAGACCCTTCAAGGAATCTCATAGAAGATACTTTGAAGGGACTTGTAGTACCTTCAAGATATTTCCTTAGAGATATTGAAGGTATTACAGGACCCTTCAAGGTATCTCCTAGACTTGTAGTACCTTCAAGGTTATCTCAAGGTTATTTTGAAGGGCCTTAGAGTACTAATGCCAATATTAACACATTTGATAGGTCTAAGACTACATGATTAGCAAGCTTGGCATCATGCCACATTTCTCTTCAAGATTGGGCCATACTCTGACATAGTCGTACATTCCTGAAACACAAAAATGCAAAAAAATGTAGAATCTAACAAAACCCTCATTTAAACATTTGACTACAATAGAGGATCGTATATGCATATTAAGGGCTTTATTATAAATAAGTCTTCCATTAATTTCCCATATTGTTATTTCATTAAGATGTTAAAATCTAGAGTAGGAATAAGGTGACTTGACTTAAAAATGTGCCTTGGCTTGCCTATGCCTCTTCCTAATTTGTGGTAAAATGAGAGCTTACAAAAGGGTATGGACATTCAAAGAACTAGTAATTAAAATTAAAAAATAAATATAATATGTGTTGTCATAAATGTAGGTAAAATGTGGAAGCATAATGAATGTACATGACCTGGTTGCAAAATGTAATCAAATCTAGTCTCCCGTCACTTGGATTGGCTCAAGGTGTAAAGAGGTGACCACATAGGCATCCAAATCTTCCAACCCAACTACCACGAAGATCCTTGGCCCTAAAATGGTGCCATTGGTGGATCCCAAGCATGCATAAACCCTAATCAACTTCTTCCTCCAAGTTAAATGAGACAACAATATTAAATCATAATGATTTATTTAAATTCTTTGATTTTGACTTAATAAATATCAATCCCTAATGACCCAAGATATCATTTTTTTAATGGAAGGGATTTAGTAAATATATAAATTTGACCAATATTATCTCATACAATGTCATTTTAAGTATTTTAATAGATTTAATCAAGTTACATTCCAATATCAATAAGGGCACTAGTACCAAGTCCCTACGAGAGTCTGGTAAGAGGAGTGTAGAGTTGCTGGTGGGTTGTTTTGTTTAGATTAGAATTGAAAATTGTTGTGGTCTTTAAATGAATCATGCCAATAATGGTGGCTATTTCTATCTAGCATTATAATTTTAAAGTTATATTATCCTTATTACAAGTACATAATATAAATGTTACAATGTATGGACAAAAATAAAGACAAAAAATGCACTCTTTGTAGTTTGGTGGAGATTATAATGAGATGACCTGGTGTTAAATCAACTTAAGACTATGCCCCATTCTCTTCTTTGAATTTATTCATGATTTAAGCTTTCATATTATACCTAGGCAAATGATCATAATATATGTACTACACTAAAAGAGTCCTAAAGAACCATATTTTTGGGACATAAAGGATAAGCAAAAAAAAACACATTATTGATTTCAACCTCTCCCTCATCTTGATCATGTTATAAAAATTTATTTATTTTATTTTGGCAAGGCTGAAACATGATCCAATAACTAGTAGACTTGTTGACTTACTTTGGTTACCTTCATAGCTTTTATATACAACCCTAATAAAGAAGATACAGATGAATTGATTGAGGCTCATGTTTTGAAAACATAGCTTGTGATTGAAATTTCAAATAGGTTTTCATACTTTATTTTATTTTTAATTATTTTTTAAATTATATGTTTTATTTTTTATTAGGTAAAATTGAAAAAAATGCCAATAACTAATAATAATAAAAAATGCATTATTGATTTCAACCTCTCCCTCATCTTGATCATGTTACAAACATTTATTTGCTTTATTTTGGCAAGGTTGAAACATGATCCAATAACTGGAAGACTTGCTGACTTTCTCTAGAAACCTTCATAGCTATTGTATACATCCCTAATAGAGAATATACAGATTAATTGATTGAGGCTCATGTTTTGAAAACATAGCCAACTATTGAAATTGCAAGTCAGTTTTCATATTTTATAGTGTTTTTAATTATTTTTTGAATTCCATGTTTGTTTAGTTACCACCTCCACCTACAGCTAGCTTTATGTAGATTTAAATGAATCATGCCAATAATGGTGTTCATTTATATCTATCATTATAATTGTAAAGTTAGATTAGCCTTATTACAAGTACATAGTGCAAATGTTACAATGTATGGATAAAAATAAAGACAAAAAAACACACTGTCTATAGTTTGGTAAAGATTATAATGAGATGACCTAGTGTTAAATAAACTTAAGACTATGGTTTGTTCTCTTCTTTGATATTATTCACAAGTTGAGCTTTCGTATTATACCTAGATAAATGATCATACTATATGTACTACACTAAAAGAGTCCTGAAGAACCATATTTTTGGGACATAAAGGATAAGCCAAAAAAATACATTATTGATTTCAACCTCTCTCTCATCTTTTGAGACATAAAGGATAAGCCAAAAAAATAAATTATTGATTTCAATGTCTCCCTCATCTTGATCATGTTACAAACATTCATTTCATTTATTTTGGTAAGGCTAAAACATGATCCAATAATTGGTAGACTTGCTTACTTACTCTAACAACCTTCATAGCTGTTGTATACAGCCATAATAAAGAAGATACACAGATGAATTGATTGAGGCTCACATTTTGAAAACACAGTGAACCATTGAAATTATATATAGGTTTTCATACTTTATTTTGTTTTTAATTGTTTTTTGAATTTCGTGTTTGAATTTTTATTAGGCAAAATTGCAAAAAAAATAAAAATGTCAATAACTAATAAGCCAAAAAAATACATTATTGATTTCATCCTCTCCCTCATCTTGATCATGTTACAAACATTTATTTCCTTTATTTGGCAAGGCTAAAACATGATCCAATAATCAGAAGAAATATTCCCTTAAGCCTTTATAATTCAAAACCTTTGTATTTAGAAAACCTAGCAGAAACATTCAATTTGAACCTATTCATGAGCAAGTAGAGGGAGTAAAAATATTTTTTGGAGGCTGAAAAAAGTAAAACCCAACAAGAAGGAAAACAACCTTGTTCACATTTAAGACTAAAATGTCTAGTAAAACCACATATCAAATGCACTAATGGAAAAAAAATCATTACCTAAGATTTTTTGGAATCTTTTCCAAAAAAACTCTAAAAAACACAAATATCCAAATCTGAAGAGAAATGTACAATGATTGCTTACTAATAAAATGTTAAATTTAGGGGAAAAGGAAAGTGATGTGAGGAGAAAGAGAAATGGCTCAATAATGCAGCAGTAACACAGCAACCCAGAAACCCTTTCATGGGTGTAGGCTTAGAGCCCAACACTGTCACACTGATCTATGTTTCTACCATTAGATTATGTGATGAAGAAGTACATGTTACAATGGATATTTCTCTATCTCCATTTTCTTAAGATCCCATGCCTTCATAGCACCAAAAAACCATGGTCAAGCCTCTTGATGCCTTTGCAACACTGATAACAACCAAACTAGTATTCAATCACAATGAAAAATTAGATAGAGAACTATGAATAAAAGAGGAAATGATTGTGAATTGGCAATGTGGAAAAACTTTAGGGAGCCTTTTGTCTTCTCGCTTATTTGCCCCCCAAAAAATTCAATATTTGATTAAAACTATGACCTGAAGGTTTAAAAAAAGGTAGAGGAATTGTATATTTTTGTTTTGTGATTATATCTAGGTAGTGTGTAAATTTGATATATTTTGTAATGTTCCACCTCAATTTGAAACCAAATTTTTTTATTTTTAAAACCCACAAAGTATTCCAACTTCTATCAAATAGACATTTCATCAAACGATTATCATGCATTATTTTTTTAATAAATTCATCACAAGATACAAAGATGATTAACAGGCATTTTATCAAACAATTTGTGGTATTTGTTATAGTTGATCAAACAAGTATCATAAACAATGTAACCTACTGCTAAAAATCAAAAGTACAAATGCATAGAATAGTTGATCTCTAACCTTCACAGAGATGCCAAATACATAGGAATTGAATGCTATGTTGATGTAGACCAAGAACAATCTCTGTAATAGCTGTATATCATTTGCAATGTTGATATATTCCAAACAACACTATTGTAGCTCAAATATGCCCTAGCATACATAGAAATAGAGGAGATCCAATCTTTACATACGTTGATATGGCTTCACTATAAGAGATACTCCTTTATGAGTCTCATGTAAATCTTATAGAAGTTGGAAATTATTGTGTATCCTCCTTAAGAAGTGTAGTTGGTTGTAAAAAATAATGTCACTAATTGTGGGGGCCATAAACCACTAAACCTCTCCCAAATGCTAGTATGACTGCCTTCTTATTTAAGAGATGGTACAGCCAGCATTCCCTTCACACTTTTAATCCCCAAAATTGGTATAGCTAAGAATAATAGGGCCTAAAAACCCTCATAAAATCTTCATCATAGAATAATAAATCTCTACATAAATTTGTATTTGAAACACAAATCTCATAAATTTATCAATAAATCCATCCTCTAAATACAAATATTCAAATCCTATGAAGAATGTCTCTTTCTGGCACAAGAATTCCTCAAACTCTAAACCAATATGTGCAACTATGAACCTTGAGTGAATCCACCAAGTGGGTTGAATTGGGTTTTCATCCAATCAACCAAGAAACCATTGGGGTTTTTGTCCCATTGGTAAAAGTTTGGCCACAAACACAAAACTTCAAATCTCCAAAAAGAAAATAAACAAACTTCTGAAAAAATGACCCAAATGAGCTCTCACAACCTCCTCTTATACTTTTTTTTTCCACCGAGCTTTCTATAAGCTTATTTTTTAATTAAAAGCTCCTTTTTGGCTCCAAAAGACCTTTTTATCAAAATAATGATAATATTTGATTCGCAAGGTCCCAATGTTATGTGTCCATGATTTTAAAAAATTTATTCTCTCTTTGATAAGCTATAATACTAAGGTATATTTTAAATTATTTTGATTAAATTAAGAAACCTTAATAAAATAATTAAATTATAGCCAATATTACACCTGAGTTGAGAAAACTATCAAAAAACATTGAAATCAAAAACTGACTACACTCGAGTGATATAAATCATGAATAATGAAAATCGAGCTCGATCAAGTGACTTACTATAAATAGACATACTTTCCAAGAATATTTAAGAACACACCAGAAGCCAAAATTCACTTCAAAAAGTGTCATAGGAGTCCTCTAGACCAACTGAGCTCATTTCCAACATCAAACATCCTCGCTAATAAGGCTGACAGTCACCAAGAAAGCTGAAGCCAACTATAATACTAAAGTGACCAAAAATGGGGACATTACATATTCTAATTTCATATAATTTAATATAATATATATTTTAATAATAAATTATTATATATATATATATATATAATTTAAAATATATGAAATTTATTATATATATATATATTCATTCTTCACTATTTAGATAATAACTAATATTTAATATTAATAAATATTTTATAATATGATATATTGTATTTTATATTTTTTACAATTACGATTGTTGCCATAAAATATAACCCCTTTTTTGTAATAGGAAGGAATAAATTATAAAAATTGTTATCTACATGGCAAAATGAACTGTTTCATTGTCAAATGACATACCATAACTATTTGTTGAGTTGATCGCATTACAGTTGGTGAGTTGCTTAGCCAAACATGAATCATAAACACTGCACAATTTTAGCTTCAAATAATATTTTCTCTCTGTCACCAAATTTGTTTCTTGTCATGAAGATCAATTCTCTGTAGATTGTGAGGAAGGATTACAATTTTGCTTATCCATGAGTAAATTTGTATCTTGTCATAGAAAGACTTTCACGACTATTCCATCTCATGAGGAATTAGAGCCTATCATGGCCAATCAAGGCTTTGTGGGCTTACCTCCTTCCATGGATAGCTAGAGGGAGTGTATATTTGAAGCCAAGATAGCAACAACAATATCAATGGGTCATGGTGAGCCCCTGCTTAGGCTTCTTTGTCCTAGGATTGATGACTTGTATGCCTCCACATACAGAGCATTTTGTGATGTTGTTGCTATGTATTTTGTCTTAGGAAACATTGTTGATCATTTTGGACTTTTTATGGTGTTTCGTATCAATATGAGAGTCATTTAAAAACATAGAGTTCCCCATATGAATATAAACCTATACAAGTCAATATTTACATTTTTCATATATCATATAAGTCAATATTTACATGTGTATACCAATAATATTCTCAAGAACATTGTTAGTTTGAAATGATGGAGATATTTTCTCCTCTATAATATTCTTTGTTGTCCTATAAGGTGTGTTGTTTTGAGATAACAAACATTGTTGGATCAGATGCATTTGAATGCACAGGCTAGAGTTGTAGAGGCTACAAGTGTGGAGCCAAACATAGTATTACAAGTTTAACTTGAGGAAGTGCCTCTTTTAGTTGTTTGAGACATTTATGCATATGTCAATGACATCATGCAAGAGTGCCCATGTAGGGCACCATTATATTTTAGTTTTGTCAGGGATGCACAAGGCAGATGGATTGAAATCAACATAGATTCTAAGGGTAATCAAAATGATAACCATCATGTGTCAAGGCCTAGACCAATAAGACCATGAGGTAATTAGTTGTGGAATCAAATTATGGTTTAATCACTTACATCATATGTTATTTTATTTTTTAATGATAATTCTTTGTGTATTATTGAGGATTTAGATCTATGTTATTGTATTAGTGGTTTGATACAAAGCAAATGGGAATAGATGTCAAGTGGTCTTAAGGTTTTTATTGGGCTATTGGTTTAGGTTTTTGTTGGAAACCAACCTCACAAACTGACAAACAGATATGCAAATTTAGGGTTTGTAAAAATAACTGAATGAATCATGATGTGGTCTGAACCTAAAGACACTTGCCATCATGTGAAAATAATGGGTCAGAAGTCATTAGTGGTTTGAGTGAAACCATGGGCAGAGATTCCTATTAAGTATTATCTTCCAAGATGAAAATGGACCACATCTCTCTACTTATATATCATGCCTACATTACAATGATGGGAGGAAAGATAGATGAGGCCATAGTGGGGTGTAATGTGGAAAATCTAGGCAAGTTGTTGGATGTGTATGAGAAGATGCTGTCAAAGAGTAAATACTTGGCTAGGGATTTCTTCAGCATGGTGGTTATTCCACATCTATCATAAATGCACTCTAAGTGAAGAAATATACATAGATAGTGCGAGTAGAACCTCTTGATCATCTTTAACCCAAACCCAATGGCTTTTGTAACATATATACATTAATAACTCATAATAACTAACCTCTAGATGATGTATATATGTTAAAGATGGATCTTGATGATGTATATATGGCTGTGTTTTCAAAATCTGAGCCTCAATCCATTCATCTATATCTTCTTTATTAGGGATGTATACAATAGCTATGAAGGTTGCTAGAGTAAGTCAACAAGTCTGCTAGTTATTGGATCATGTTTTAGCCTTGTCAAAATAAAGGAAATAAATGTTTGTAACATGATCAAGATGAGGGAGAGGTTGAAATCAATAATGCATTTTTTTGGTTTATCCTTTATGTCTCAAAAATATGGCTCTTTAGGACTCTTTTAATGTATTGCATATAATATGATCATTTTCCCTAGTATAATACAAAACATCAACTCATGAATAAACTCAAAGAAGAGAACATGCCATAGTCTTAAGTTGATTTAACACTAGGTCATCTCATTGTAATCTTCACCAAACTATAGACAATACATTTTTTTGTCTTTATTTTTCTCCATACATTGTAACATTTGCATTATGTACTTGTAATAAGGCTAATCTAACTTTACAATTATAATGCTAGATAGAAATGACCACCATTATTGGCATGATTCATTTAAATCTACATAAAGCCAACTGTAGGTGGAGGTGGAAACTAAACCAACATGGAAATCAAAAAACAATTAAAGACAAAATTAAATATGAAAACCTATATGCAATTTCAATGGTTGGATGTGTTTTCAAAACATGAGCCTCATTCAATTCATTTGTATCTTCTTTATTGGGGTTGTATACAATAACTATCAAGGTTGTCAGAGCAAGTCAATAAGTCTTCCAGTTATTGGATCATGTTTTAGCCTTGCCAAAATAAAGAAAATAAATATTTATAACATGAACAAGATGAGGGAGAGGTTGAAATCAATAATGCATTTTTTAATTATAAGTTATTGCTATTTTTTTTTTCAATTTTGTAATAAAAATTCAAACACAAAATTAAAAAAACATTTATAAAAAGTAAAGTATGATAACCTATATGTAATTTCAATGGTTGGCTATGTTTTCAAAATCTGAGCCTCAATCCATTCATCTATATCTTCTTTATTAGGGTTGTATACAATAGTTATGAAGGCTACCATAGTAAGTCAACAAGTCTGCCACTTATTGGATCGTATTTCATCCTTGCCAAAATAAAGGAAATAAATGTTTGTAACATGATCAAGATGAGGGAGAGGTTTAAATCAACATGTTTTTTGTGGCTTATCCTTTATGTCCCAAAAATATGGTTTTTTAGGACTCTTTTAGTGCAGTACATATAATATGATCATTTGCCTGAGTATAATACAAAAGCTCAAATCGTGAATAAGCTCAAAGAATAGAATAGGCCATAGTCTTTAGTTGATTTAACTCCAGGGCATCTCATTGTAATCTTCACCAAATTGCAGACAGTGCATTTTTTTGTCTTTATTTTTGTCCATACATTGTAAAATTTTCACTATTTACTTGTAATAAGGCTAAGCTAAATTTAAAATTATAAAGCTAGATAAAAACGACCACCAATATTGGCATGATTCATTTAAATCAACATAAATCTAGTTGTAGGTGGAGGTGATAACTAAATAAACATGGAATTCAAAAAATAATTAAAAACAAAATAAAATATGAAAACCTATCTACAATTTCAATGTTTGGATGTGTTTTAAAAACTTGAGCCTCATTTAATTCATTTGTATCTTCTTTATTAGGGTTGCATACAATACTTATCAAGGTTGTCAGAGGAAGTCAACAAGTCTTCCAATTATTGGATTGTGTTTTACCCTTGCCAAAATAAAGAAAATAAATGTTTGAACCATGAACAAGATGAGGGAGAGGTTGAAATCAATAACTCATTTTTTTTATTATCAATTATTGGCATTTTTTTTCAATTTTGCCTAATAAAAATTCAAACATGGAATTAAAAAAATAATTAAAAACAAAATAAAGTATGAAAACCTATATGCAATTTCAATGGTTGGCTATGTTTTCCAAATGTGAGCCTCAATCCATTCATCTGTATCTTCTTTATTAGGGTTGTATGCAATAGATATGAAGGCTATCGGAGTAAGTCATCAAGTCTTTCAGTTATTGGATCATGTTTCAACCTTTCCAAAATAAAGGAAAATAATGTTTGTAACATGATTAAGATGAGGGAGAGGTTGAAATCAAAATGTATTTTTTTAGCTTATCCTTTATGTCCCAAAAATATGGTTTTTTAGGACTCTTTTAGTGCAGTACATACAATATGACCATTTGCTCAAGTATAATATGAAATCTCAACTCATGAATAAGATCAAAGAAGAGAATAGGCCATAGTCTTTAGTTGATTTAACACTAGGTCATCTCATTGTAATCTTCACCAAACTGCAGATAGTGCATTTTTTTCTCTTTATTTTTGTCTATACATTGTAAAATTTTCACTATGTACTTGTAATAAGGCTAATCTAAATTAAAAATTATAATCCTAGATATAACTGACCACCATTATTGTCATGATTCAAATAAATCTACATAAAGTGAACTATAGGTGGAGGTGGAAACTAAACCAAAATGGAATTCAAAAAACAATTAAAGACAAAATAAAATATGAAAACCTATCTACAATTTCAATGGTTGGATGTGTTTTGAAAACATGAGCCTCATTCAGTTCATCTATATCTTCTTTATTGGGGTTGTATACAATACCTATCAAGGTTGCTAGAGTAAGTCAATAAGTCTTCCAGTTATTGGATCATGTTTTACTCTTGCCAAAATAAAGAAAATAAATGTTTGTAACATTAACAAGATGAGGGAGAGGTTAAAATCAATAATGCATTTTATTATTAGTTATTGGTATTTTTTTTTCAATTTTGCCTAATAAAAAGTCAAACATGAAATTCAAAAAAAAATGAAAAACAAAATAAATTATGAAAACCTATATGCAATTTCAATGGTTGGCTATGTTTTCAAAATCTGAGCCTCAATCCATTCATCTATATCTTCTTTATTAGGGATGTATACAATAGCTATGAAGGTTGCTAGAGTAAGTCAACAAGTCTGCTAGTTATTGGATTGTGTTTTAGCCTTTCCAAAATAAAGGAAATAAATGTTTGTAACATGATCAAGATGAGGGAGAGGTTGAAATCAATAATGCATTTTTTTGGCTTATCCTTTATGTCCCAAAAATATGGGTTTTTAGGACTTTTTTAGTGCAGTACATATAATAAGATCATTTCCCTGAGTATAATACGAAAGCTCAACTCATGAATAAGCTCAAAGAAGAGAATAGGCCATAGTCTTTATTTGATTTAACACCAAGTCATCTCATTGTAATCTTCATCAAACTATAGATAGTGCATGTTTTTGTCTTTATTTTTTTCCATACATTGTAAAATTTGCACTATGTACTTGTAATAAGGATAATCTAAATTTACAATTATAATGATAGATAGAAATGACCAGTGTTGTTGGCATGATTCATTTAAATCCACATAAATCCAATTGTAGGTGGAGGTGATAATTAAACAAATATGGAATTCAAAAAATAATTAAAAACAAAATAAAATATGAAAACCTATCTACAATTTCAATGGTTGGATGTGTTTTCAAAACATGAGCCTCATTCAATTTATCTGTATCTTCTTTATTAGGGTTGCATATAATACCTATCAAGGTTGTCAGAGTAAGTCAACAAGTCTTCCAATTACTAGATCATGTTTTAGCCTTGCCAAAATAAATAAAATAAATGTTTGTAACATGATCAAGATGAAGGAGAGGTTGAAATCAATAATGCATTTTTTTATTATCAGTTATTGGCATTTTTTTTTTCAATTTTTCCTATTAAAAAGTCAAACATGGCATTCAAAAAATAATTAAAAACAAAATAAAGTATTAAAACCTATCTACAATTTTAATGGCTGGTTGTGTTTTCAAAATGTGAGCCTCAATCCATTCATTTGTATATTCTTTATTAGGGCTATATACAATAGCTATGAAGGTTGCCAAAGTAAGTCAGCAATTCTGCTAGTTATTGGATCATGTTTTAGCCTTTCCAAAATAAATTAAATAAATGTTTGTAACATGATCAAGATGAGGGAGAGGTTAAAATCAATAATGTATTTTTTGGCTTATCCTTTATGTTCCAAAAATATAGTTTTTCAAGACTCTTTTAGTGCAATACATATAGTATGATCATTTGTCTGGGTATAATATGAAAGCTCAACTCATGATTAAGCTCAAAGAAGAAAGTAGGCCATCATCTTAAGTTGATTTAACACCAGGTCATCTCATTGTAATTTTTACCAAATTATAGATAGTACATTTTTTTGTCTTTATTTTTGTCCATACATTGTAACATTTGCATTATGTACATGTAATAAGACTAATCTAACTTTAGAATTATAATGATAGATAGAAATGACCACCGTTATTAGCATGATTCATTTAAATCCACATAAATCCAGCTATAGGTGGAGGTAGTAACTAAACAATTTTCAATATCCATGTGGACATCTATGAATCTTTACATCCTCCAGATTTGTTTTTGTAGAGAACACTTGATATAATTTTATTCTTTTATTCAATTGAATACATTTTGGGAAGCACTAAACATAGGCCATGTCTCATTAGGTAAATTTGAATATTAATATTTATTTGATAATGGTAAATGATTTTGATTGAGACTAAAAAAATAGAATTAAGGGTTTTCATAGGTCCCTAACATGTTAAAAATATCTCTAAGTTATTCAATAGAATTCAATATCATAGACTAAGGCATACAAGCCCAAACAATGAAAGGACTAAAAATAATTGTAATGATTTCCCAGAGATATTCAACTAGCTTATTAACAACAAACATGGCATACAAGCCAAAATAAAATAACATCTTGTCAATAATTGAAACAATAATAAATAAGTTTTTGTACAGGATCCCAAAACCTAAAAAATATTAAGGTTAATATCCATCATAGAAGCTCATAGAGAAACATGTAGAAACCATGTCCAACCAAGAAACCATGTCCACCCAGCACTATATTAGAATGTAATGTAAGGGCAATAGTTAGTATGGATTTATCAATCCTTCAACTACACCTAACCTTTTGACCACCATCTAAAACTAAACCAAACTACTCAAACCTTTTGATTACACTTGTTTTTTAGTTGGGTTTGGGTGGATCTCATCCCAAACCAAATTCATAAAGTTTGTAATATTTTAAATGAATTATAAGTTTAAGTGAGTTTGTTTATTTTTTTTTTTGTATTTATTGGTTAATGAATAACAAAAATATAATTATAGAGAGTTAGTTTCTATCTCACATAACTACTTTATCATGTAATAAATAAAGGATCTCATTGTCAACATCTTAAAATCATCCTCTCATTCTGAATGTTCATCAGTGTTTTTGTGTTTCAATGATTGGTTCTCCTCCTTTTTCATCCTCTCATTCTATATGTTCATCAATGTTTTTTGTGAGGATGATGCCTTGTCCCTACTGATATCACATGATATGACCACTTGGGGCCTCATATTAGGACCAACCTAAATAGGTGAGAGTATGGGAGACAAATTAATCTCCACTCTCACATAAATAATGACAAAGTTGCACATATTCATTCTTAAAGCTTTCTCAGACCTCACAAGGTTTTATCATAAGTTCTCAGGGCTCTGAACAGTTCTCCTAGAGTGCATAAGGTGTCCCAGATTGTCCTTTGGTATCTCAATAACCCAAAAAACCCTCAGGGATCAAAGCAAAATGGATAAGGGCCCAACACAGTGTATTTGACTATTCCCAAGGTTTCTTGGGTGATATAGACATGGTAATGTATGGGTGGATAATAAGCAAAAACGTGTAATCTTGAGGTTCATTGGACACTTTTTACACTTAATTTTGTTGAGTTTTATGAGTTTACGATGGAGACAAAGTACATCCTAATCATGAAGAGTCATATGGCATGATGTCAAGATTGTTAGTCATGTAATCATAGACCTATCAAATGTGTCAGTTTAGATGTCAGAGCTCTAAGACCTTTCAAAACACCCTTGAGATACCATTTAAGGTAATCCAAGGCCTCTCAAGGTATCTCCTAGGAGATACCTTAAGGGGCCTTAGGAGATACCTTACTAAAAGGAGATAACTTATTACAAGTCCCTTCAAGGTATCTCCTAGGAGATACCTTCAAGGGCCTTGTATTATGTTTAAGGTATCTCCTAGGAAATACCTTGAAGGTAATACAAGGCCCTTCAAGTTATCTTACGACATGAATTGACCCAAAATGTGCCTTGAAGGTATTATAAGTCTCTTCAAGGTATCTCTTAGGAGACACCTTGAGATACCTTGAAGGAACATGTAATACCTTCAAGGGTACCCTTGAAGGTATTATAAGGACGTTTAAGGTATCTCTTAGGAGATACCTTCTAGGGCCTTGTAGAACCTTCAAAGTGTCTCTTAATAAATACATTAAAGATATTGTAAGGCCCTTTAAGGTATCACCAAAAATGTGCCTCTCATGGTATCTTTTAATACATGCATTGACCCACAAATTTATACCCATACAATAGTAAATAATAATACCTTCATGGTATCTTATAGGAGATATATCTTCCCTAAAATTACATGTTTTAAAAACCACCCTCTTAAATCAAATTCAAATGGTTTAAAATCCAACATATTATATCTATTTTTTATAAAAAGAAAGAAATATATCAAAGTAAAACATAAGTGATACCATAAAGGTATCATTAAATATATATTTTAGACCTAAAAGACATCTCCATAAAATATCTCTCAATTTTTCATTATAGATATACCTCTTATGGTATCTCTTAAAAATAAGTTGACCCTCAAAACCATCACCATAAACATTTAAATAATACTACCTCAATCTATCTCCTATAAATCTCTTGCATCTTAAGTGTATGCTTTTCAAAACCTATCTCTTACATAAATTTGACATGATTTCAAATTTTACATTTTAAAGTCAAATTTTATAAGATAGGACAACTCTACAAAGTGTCTTCCAAGAGATACATTGAGAGGTATCGCCTATTAGAACCTTATCAAGGTAGGACCCAAGTCATTCAAAAGAAACATCTTAAAGTGACATTAAATTCACCTTAAAGATACTTTCTAAGGTATTTTTAAAAATATATTTTGACTTTAAAATTAATCACTATAATAAATTAAATAGTACTACATTCAAGGTAGATCCTAGATGTTAATAGTTGCATTTAAATTATATGATTTCCAAATCCACCCCTTATATCAATTTTACATGACTTCAAATGCAACATATTATACTCAAATTTAGTAAAATAAGATACCTCTCAAAGTAACTATAAAGATATACTTTGTCCCTTAGATCCAACACCATCAACACATAAATAGTATTACTTTCAAGGTATATACTAGATGATATCTCTTACGTCACAATCAAATGTTTCAAAAATCTAGACCTTATACCATATTGACATAATTTCAAATCTACTATATAGTATCCAATTTTTTTAAAATGTAAGGTATCTCTCATATGCCTTCAACTCAAATTGTTACACCATTAAGTAAAAATTAATTAATACCTTTAAGGAACTTCCTAAGTGATACATTTGTCATAAACATTATATGTTTTATAAACAAGCCCCTTAAATCAAATTGGCATGATTTCAAAGCTAAAATATACTAGAATTTTTTATAAAATGTCATCTCAAAGAATCTCTTGAGAGATAGCTTGGAATCCAAATCCACAATCATCAATAAGTAAACATGAATATTTTAGGGTATCTCCTTGACAATACATATTACATTTAAATTAATGATTTTTAAAACCCACCTCTTATATCAAAAGGCAATAAATTAAATTAACATTTACACATTTATCATTACATTATATGTTTCTAAGGTGTATTTAGGGTCATATTGCTTGCATATAAAATGATATTATTTCAAAGCCAATAACTTCTATCAAGATTTTATTAAATAAAATATCTCTCTCAAGGTATCTACGTAGAGATATGAGAAGTATTTTCTATTAGAAACCTATCAAGGTTTTTCTCAAGAGACACCTTGGATATCAAATTTATTATCATCAATAAGTAAACATTGTGTTTGCCTTAAAAAAATGTGTATTGTTATTTACACCTATGAAACTTATGTTATCATGGTCTAATATTTTTTAATTTTTGACATTATTTCAAGATTTTACTACAAAATTTAGTATGGCATACCATTCAAGCTAAACTTAATGTTAAGTGTAGAGTTAAACTTCAATCACTTGTATCTGATTAGAAAACTTAAAAAATGTTATTGGAATTTACTCTGCAAATTCTCAAGCCACAAATCTAATGCCAAACTAATAATGCAAGGAAATTCAAATTACATGAAACTAATTTTGAAGTAGTGGTTTATCAAGAATAGAATCTTTTTGGCACATTTAATGCCACAAGAGTCCCATTATTAAGCTTCATGTTATACACTCTCCCTAAAACCTTCCTATTTAGTGTTTTTTAGAATTAAAGTATTATAAAGCCTTGTTAATCCTGACAGTAGGATTAAAGGTCATTGTCACACATTTGTTGACTACATTGATGGATTTATAATTAATATTGCATTCAAGCAAAGCCTTTAAAAATAGGGATTCAATTAGGTTTGTCACTGTTAAAGTTGAGCTTAGTACAACCAAATTGATTATGAGAATTCATGTTATCAAATTTAGTGATGTGATAAAATGTAAGCAACAACTTCTTTTCCTAAAGTCAAAGAGTGACAAATCTGGGTTAAATCAAAAGCCAAAAACACCAATAATCAATCATGTCTTATTCAAGATGTTAAAGAAGGGAAAGCTTTGCCCATATAAAGACTAGACCTTAGAGACTAAACAAACCCATCAAGGGGAAAATTCAAGAGAAAGGACATAATGATTGAAAGGGTCAGGGTCATGGAAATTCATTAGTCAAAAAAATATGCCAATAACACTTAATTTGGACCAATATTTAATAAATCCACTGACATTAAAATAATGCAATTTGATGAATAATAAATTCATGGGGACCATTTTTAGGTGTCTAAATATCCCTAGTTATCTACTTTTATATTGGTGATTGCTTAATTAAGGTATACTATCATATTGATAATTATTGTAATCATTTCTATATTTATTAGCTTCAAATAGGTTATTACCTTTGCCATTTAAATTGCACTTTTATTTTTTATTCAATCATTGCACTCTAAATTATTTATTAACTTCATTATAAAATATTTGATCGCGTTAGACTCATGGGATGGTGAAACTTGGTATAATCACATTGAGTCACTTTTTTGGGAGATTTTGTATAATTTTTTTTGGTGAATCAGTCTTTGGGTGAATGGGATGATGACATTTGGCATGATATTGATTGCATGTTTTCCTAGGGATTTTGTAAATTATGTTCAAACTATTAGTCTTTGGGTAAATGAGATGGAGACACCATAATCTTGGAAAGTCACTCTCCTAGGTAATTTAGAATAATTTTCAAGTGTCGAAATGTTACAGGTTTATGATTTCATGACACCTATCCTTTAATTTTGAAAAATGAAGTCTTAAGCTTACTTTATTTGTTTATTAGGGTTTTAGGTGAGCAGGAAAATTTCACATGGCATATCTAGATGAGTTGGCAAGCACTAGGGTAAATAATGTAAAAAAATTTAAGTGTTGGACCTCTTGTATAAAATAAAAGGAAAACCAAATAACACTTGGAAACTTCTCATTACTATAAAGCCCTAAGATATAACCCAATAGTGCCTTCAATGAGATACCATAAAGAGCATTATATTACCTTCAAGGGTACCTTGAAGATATCTCATAAAAGATACCTTTCAAACATGTATAAGGATACCCTTGAAGGTATTACAAGGCCCTTCAAGGTATCACCCAGGATACCAAAATATAAGTAGTTAATCATTGCTCAATATAATTTTGTTTAGTATTAAAATACATGGTTGAATGTTGATTAATTAAATATTTTTCTCTACTAGGCTATTCCTCTCTTATCTATGTTTGAAAGGTATCTCCTAGGAGATACCTTCAAAGTAGGATGAAACAAGGATTGAAGTATGTAGTATATGATATTAAAATTTATTATTTTTTTGGATTGACATAAATAGTTTCATTAAAAAAATGTGTTAGACATTACCTTTTTAACATTTTTAGGTTTTAATAAATATCCACACTTATGGTATAAATAGAGCTTTATCTCCTACATATAGGTATAAATTGGACTGATTTTACAAATAACTTGATTAACAAATATTCTCAAGTCTCTTACAAATGTCCAAGTTGAAAAATCATACATTAATGGATTTACAATGTGGAGACTATGTTTCAATCATAAATAATGCTAAGGTCATTGGTGAAGGAAGATACACAAAGTTACAGGTCTAGATACTGACTCTTTGGAATCCATAAATATTGCTTCCACATGCCATAATTAGGAAATAACTATTAAATGTGTAAGTGTTAATGTGAAAAAAAATTTGATCTGAATCTACCACTTCCATTTTCTAGATCATTTGTGGATAATTTTAGGGATGTAGTTGATAGTTTTACTATATGAAGCATAAGAATGATGCAACATATCATAGAAATTTTTTATATAAAGGATGACATGGAAGAAGGATAAAATAATTTTAGTTTAGTTATGCATATGCAACCATTACAACAATAAAAACTTGGCTTAAATTCATTGGTTTGATATATTAATGACTCTACCACATTGCATAGCCTACAAAATAATTTTATTGGAAAAGGGGTACATTTGTTAAAAAAATGTACAACTCTTATAAATGATGAAAAAATTGCTTTTGGTTATATTGAATTTACACAACCAAGAGATATTTTTGGTTGCATTCTTGTCCCAATATTATAAAATGAATTGGGAATTTACATAAGGCATGTTTTAAAACATTGTGAGACTTGTAATACAGATATGAATGAAACATCTATCATTAGATGGCCTTCTATCAAAATTGTGGACATTGAATGTAGAACAATCAATTTACTATACATGACACCAAAGGAATAAGAAATTGGAAATGTATGGGAAGTAGTGGATACTGAAGTCATTCTTTGCATGAAATTCCTAGAGCAAAGGCATCCAAAAAAATTAACTCCAAAAAATAAATCAACCAAACACTTCACTCAACCAAATGGAATTTGATGCAAGCATAGGTAGTGAGATTACAAAAGTGTACGTAGATAAATGTTATACCAAAAATTGTTTTTAGTTAGGATTGTCATTTGAGATAATAAAATCTTCAAGGATAAAGTTGGTTTTTTCCACCATAATAGATAGGAGGCAACATGTATTGGACACCCTTTTTGTTGATTTGTTTAAGAAAATAAAAACAAAAATACCATTGATTTTTAGGGTAGTAAGATCTATTTGTAAGCTTGGCTTAAAATATATGGATTAAAGAGAAGTAGCTTATTTGACAGTTAAAATTGTCAAAAAAAGTGGGAACAAAATTCATTACATGTAGGGAGGTTTTGACAAAAGAAGATAATGGTAGCTAAAGATTTTTTGGACCAGTTGGTGGATGATTTTGTAGATGTTTATCCAAGATTTACATGCTATGTAGATATAGATGCCTCATGATAAAATGTTCAACAACTTCCAAAATATTTCACTCAAGAATTTATGAGGCCCCACATCAATGCACAACTAAAATATATGGAATATGAGCCAATATCCCATCCAAAATTCAATAACATGTCGAGAACTAATTTTCATGATGTAACTATTTCCAAGTCTGATGACTTTGATAGGTGAAAAACATGTATCTTGTTGACTCAACAAAAATTCTCAAGGTCCTTCTCTAGAGATCAATAAGATTATATCGATCAAGAATTCATGATGCCCTCAAATTAGATACTTTCTATAAGATAAATGTATTACACACATAAATGAATTTTAGAGCAATACCCTCAAGAATGCCTTAGTGTCATTCATGACAAGGTGGAACATAAAATTACATATGTGCCAAGGATAGTGATTAAAATCAAAGTAGTTATTGATAGAATAATAGAGTTGCCAATTGAAAGGATTATAACACATGGCCATGGTGCAGGTGGATATGGTCATTTTTTTTACCACATGTTCCTATATGGTCTAACTTTACTATCACCTCATTGATTAAGTGATTCAATGATATGGAAAAAAATGTTAAATACTTATAGATATTTACTATGTAAACCTGTATCTTCAAAATATCCATTGTATGATACACTTTTGTCTAATAACTACTATTCTGAATGCAAAAAATACATAGAGTAAGTACAATCAATTGGTGCCTTCAAAAAACCTCCTTCTAGGTTATACCTTCAACAAAATAACTATTGTGGGGACAATAATAATAGGTACTTCCTTCCATCCATAATTATATTAAAAAAATATCTAACCTTATATGGAACTAAAAGTAATTCTATTGCATTTACAAATTCACAAAATCATGTTTTTTTATAGGTTTGTGTTCAATATTTATCTCTCCTTAACTACAAAGGCATTTTTTTTGATGTTGAGGTTGGATTTATCCCTATAGGACATACCCATGAGGACATCGGTGACACATTTGGAAACCTATCTGAATGTATAACGAGAAAAGATGTGTGGAATGTGGTAGAGATGATGGATAGGTAAAGGATATATGAAAATACAAGAAACTTCACACCATATTTCATTTAACCAGTAGTACTTTCAAAGAATATGTTAATAGTTACCATCTAAAGGGAATAAAATAAATAGTAGGATTGACAAAAGTTTAATATTTTTTTCCAAGCATGGAGCGAATTCAGCCCATTATGCATTGAAAATTTTCTATAAGAGATAGAAATTCATCCCCACCTCGTACCTCTCTCCCTTGATTACATTATGGGGAAAAAAATAAAATGGTGAGCCAAATGTTCTAGAAGGTAATCTGATGAAAATAATTTTCAAAGACTTTTAAAATGGAGAAAAGTCGTAAGATTCTATAATTGCAAAGGTCTCAAATAGAACTATAAAAAAAAGTGAAAAAGAAATTAAATATAACAACTAAGTATGTATAACAATTCAATGAATTCAGTTTGAATGGAAATAGTAAGTGGAAGGATCTAGAATATTGCTTCTAAAATATCCATGACATAATGAAAGAAGACATGTTCCCTTTTGAAGTTGAATATACATGATATTTTTGGCCTATAACTCATCATAACATACCCCTTTATAGAGATATGCATTAAATGGTTCATGATACGACCCTTGATTTTGGAGTGGCATATATAGACACATATGTGGGTCCAAAAGAACAAAAAAATCATTTGATCCAGCTCATGATGTGCAAAATGGAGATATGTTATTTTCTAAACCTGATGATTCTATAGGAGTGAACTACATAATATGGGTTGTTCGAGCAAAAATCAATATTGAGATATTACAAATAAATAGATATATAGAATGGTAGATCGAAATAGCTTGGTTCATCCCAATTAATGTAGGAAAAAAGATGTAGAAGAAGAATAAATTTATTTAGGTTGTTTCAACAATAAATGGAAGCCAAACCCAACTTCCACCTCTTTACTATCCATTCTTATAGATAGTAACTAACATAAGAAATTGGAGAAGTCATACACTTATTCTTATTGATTTTTTGAAAGGCATTGTAATAGAGCATTTGGATGCATCACCACATTAGGCACTTTCAAAAATAGTGATAAAGGATTGGTAGCTATTGTTTTATTTCATGACATTGACAAATTTGAAATGGTGTTTCCTTAATTTTGGAATGAGAAATATGAATAGTTTTTTTAAATTTAGTGCATTTTTGAGAATGTAAAATGTTTTATTGGATTCACTTAGGAGATGCCTTATTTTTTTATTATTTTATTTAATTTTTGAGAGTTTTTATAGTGGCAATTCACATTTTGGGTCTTGGAAAATACACTTTAGCATTTGTTTTTTATATTTTCTACTACGGCAATTTAGTATTCAACAAATGTGCATTTGCAAAAGGTCTTCAACATTTGACTGTTGAAACATGCACTTTACATTTTGAGTATTTTAAAATGGTCTTCAATTTTTATGTATTCCAAATAGTAAGTTTGCATTTCATGAATCATAAAAAGGTATTCATATTTTCAATTTTATGAATTACACTTTGAATTTTACATCCTTTAAAATGGTTTTCAAAAATTGTCTTCAAGATTTACACATCAAAATTTATTCTTGGGAACTTATGCATTGTAAAATACACTTTGACATTTTCATGTTTATAAAATGGTATTTAGGGTTTACTCTTCAAAATGTCCCACTTTGGCATTTGTGTCCTAGGTTTTTTACACTTCAAAGTTAAGGTTTTGTGGAAGGTCTTTGGATTTTTTTCATTGGCATTATGTGCATTTGAAATCAAAATTGGGAATTTGACATTTATACGTCAAGAATTGTTCTTTGAAATTTATGTATCAATAAATGGTCTTCAGAATTTTAGTTTTTCAAATTACACTTCATAGTTCAAGTCTCAAAAAATGGCCTTCAACAACTTAGCACGCACAAATCCTATCTACTACAACTCAAAGTGCAAATGAAAGAGCACTTGAGATAGTTACACATGGCACAATCTTGGCAACTCTATTGTATGGAAGGATGAATAGTAAAAATTTGTAATGTCTTGAAGAGCATGAGCATCTGATATTGTGACATGCATCATAATATTGGTAACTTGGTTATGTGGGAGACTATATAAACATTTTTGAGGTTCCCAGTAACTTGAGCACCCATGATCGTGCCACTTTCATAATCTTGAGGACTCTCTCATGAAGACCAAAATCAACATGGGTAAACTAGTTTCCAAGTGATTGACATGTGGATTGTGTACAATATGAGATAACATGTGATGGTCATAGGGATGCCACCTGAAGATTAAATAATAGTTCATAAACCAAACAACTATTGACAAGTGGCATCCCAATCATCCCAGTTGACTTGATCACATATCGCTTGAACACCCAATTGATGTATGAATTATTTTCCTTATGAAATAAACTACCTAGGCTTATTATATGTAAATGCATAATATGTGAACCAGTTTGAATGGTTGTATAAATTTGATTGAAGATAGAAATACCAAGGGCCTTTTAATGGCATGATTTGACTATTTTTAACACTTAGATGAATGTGATTTATTGGTAATAACTTCAACTAATTCTTGAAAAGTCTAATTAAGTCTTGATAAATCCCAATTTATTTCTCATAGTTTTCAAAAATTGGACTACTAATTATTTGTGATATTTTTAAATATTTTGAACTTATAAAAAATATATATGATTTATTTGTAGTATGTCCAACTAAATCTTGATATAGTCCAATTTATTTCTGATAGCAAACTATAATTCTAGTAATAAACATTATCATCAATTTCATACAAATCAATTTTAAATTATTTCAAAAATAGTTTTGAATTAATTTCAAAATAATCGATTCTAATTTAGAATTACTTTGCTCTGGTTATTAGTGTAATTTAATTAATGGTTGGAGATTCCCTCAAATTATTGAATTATTATATTAGCACTTGCTCATTCAAAATATTTTCCTAATGAACAACAAACAAATTATTTTCATTGAGATATTTTATTATGTAGATGAACTAGATTGCTTAATATGTTTTCATACATAATTTGGCCAATCAAATAGTGCCACATGTCCCAACTATGGAATCTAATTCAAAGGATCAATGATTGGTATGAAGGCCCATAAGGGTGCCACATGTTTGAAATAGTCCAATCTATTCAAAATGATTTGCTCCCCAATGGTTTGAAATAATTCAATTTATTTAGAATATAGAAAAGTTACATATTTATGGAGAAAATATTCTCCACTCCACTTTAGTAGGTATAATTTCAAATTATTTATTATCTATAACCCAATTTAATCAAAATGATCTATGCTCAAATGGTTTGAAGTAGTCTAATTTATTTGGGAAAAACAAAATTTACTATTTCAAAGCATTTGGGCATAAATCATTTTGAGTAAATAGGGCTATTTTTGGAGAAAATCTTCTTTTGAATCATTGACCATTTTATAGGTCTATGTATAAATTATTCAAAATAGCCCTATTTAGTCAAAATGATTTATGCCCAAATGCTTTGAAATAGTCCAATTCATTTTGAATATAACAAATTTATTTTTGGAGAAAATTCTCTTCACTCTACTTTAGTGAGTATAAGTCCATTTTATTTAAAATAGACCAATTTATTCGAAATGATCTATTTCCAAATGGTTTTAAACACTCCAATTTATTTAGAATATATGAAATTTATTTTTTGGAAAAAAATTTCTCCACTCCACTTTATGAGGTATAAGTCCTCATTATTCAAAATAGTCCAATTCATTCAAAATGATCTATGACCCAAATGTTTGAAATAGTCCATTTTATTTGCAACATAAGAGAAAAAAATTGGAGAAAATTTTCTCCACTCTACTTTAGTGGGTTTGAGTCCAAATTATATGAAATAGTCCTTTTTAGAGATATTTTTTCCTTGAAAGTATCATGACCCATCATTTAAAAAACAACCCGTCTTTTATTGCATGTTTCTCAACCAATGAGAAAAGCTTAAAGATTATTGGAGAAAATGAAGGTTATATGGTATATGGTGTATTAATCTTGATTATATCAAAGGTGGTGGAGCATCCCTTGAAAGGTAGTAGTTCATTGATTATTCTTGGATGGTGTGTTACCTATTCTCTCTTCCCCTTCTCCTATATCTTCCATTCTTTTTCTATTGTATGGGGGTTCTCATATTTTATAATTTTTCATCTTTTTGGGAGATAAGGATACTCATTGAGACTCTTGAAAAAGGGTGATTGTTTGATAAGACTAAACCCTTTCAAAATATTGTAAGAAATACCTCTTGAAGTAATAATATTAACTATTTGTTTATATCTTACCTTTGATTAGTGCTTAGTATGTTTGTACATGATGAATTCATGAAGGATAATCTTCCTACTTCATTATCCTTCTACTTACCACTTTTAAGGTTTTTTCAAGCTATTGCAAGTTTGGATTAGTGTTCTATCTAAACCTCTTTTATGATATACTTATGCAATTAGAAATATTGTGAGCTTGTGTGAGCTATAGTTGTCTTATGCTAATCTAGTGTGGGTTCAATCTCTTGTGAGTGTCCATTTAAGTTTAGTGCATCACCTGGTTAACTTTTTTAGGATCCCTTTTCCATTTTCTAACCATTTTCCCTATGACAACATTAGTTTAGGTGAGCATCAAGAGGAAGTTGGACTTATCTAGAGGTTCAATCCCATCATAGGTTACCCATAGCCTGGGTTTGTCCCAATATTATGGCTTAGTTGAAGGGATCCTGAATAACTCTCTCCAAGGGTGAAGATTAATGCTATAATAGTTTTTAGCATGTCCAGTGAGACAAATCTTATCATACACTAAGTGAGGATTTTTGGTGCTCTCTTCATTCAATTAGCCTTTAGAGGTAAGTTTGTAAACATCAATGATGATTCTGATCATTCATCAGTTAGTTTAAGAATCCCAAGTGCCTAGTCATCTCAATCTAGTATGTACAATCAATAATATTTTGATTAGTATGATTATTTTTTACCTCAACACCACACTTATAAGCAAATAATGTTTATATATTCACCCCAATTGGCCCTCAAACATCCTATCAACCCTATCATGGCCTTTGTCCTCCTCCCACCCCTACATATGACCAAGGTTAGCCTCCTTTGCATTCATATTAGTTTTCTAATTCCCCTTATTAAGACTAGGATTAACTTATTACATCCTTGTTATTATTAAATAAATCACTATAAGTTTTTAAGAGTATGTCAATCGTAAGCCAATCAACATGCCCTCTCCTACCCTTATGCCCATTCCCACTCAAGAACATGAAGTCATCCCATCATGGATCTTCTTTAGCACTTTTAACCCTCACTATGTCATGCCCTCACTTGTGAGACCAACATATCTTATAAGCATTCAAAAGGAAGGAAAATCATCTATTCTATACTCATTTCCATCATGGAAATTAATTTATAAGTGCATAAAGCAGAAGGAGGAGGTGTTAGTTGAGGCTGCCCAAGAACAAGTTCTAGTAGAGGAAGGGTTAGTTGTGCATGAAATGAATCAAGAAACCATAGATAACTCAATGAGCTTGGTGTATAAGAGTTCCAATATTATCTCCCTTTTCCTTAAGATCCACCTATAAGATCCTTCAGAATCCCTAGCTGAAAGGAGACTCTCCTAAGCTGCAAGCAAGGTGAACTTTAACCTCCCACCATCTCCATCATAAAGGAGGAACCTTTTTTACAAAGAGTAGAGGAGGAACATGTATTCAAATATGAGACTAAAGAGGAAAATACAAGTTTCTATGATTAATATATCATGATGGGTAGTCTATTTCATCTAAAAGGGGAAAATTCAAGTTTGGACCAGCCTTCTTGGCATGGATTTAACACTAATGAATTGGATCTTGATGAGGACAACCATCAAGATGAAAATAGAATATATTTTGAATAGACTACTGAAGGTCCATTCTACATAGATCAATAAGATGATCAGGACCAAGTGTATGAGGTGGGTACACTTCAAGATGAGGTGCCAAATGAAGATAACCCTAATAGTTTGGAGCAAAAAGAAAGCATATCAGATCTTGAGTAAAATAATTGTAATGTTTTGGACCCTATATGGTCCAATCAACACTCATTTTCATTTAAAAAATGACATGAAACCTTGAGTGAGGTTGATGAATAAGACATCTCAAGTGCTCAAGTGATGTATTTTGATGAGCATATTGGTAAAAATCATCAAAAGTATGATGAGTTAGACCTTTCTTGTAAAGATGAGCCTCCCCTATATTTAAAATAATAATACCAATATAGCTTCTATAGATTGAGTCTTGATGAGGTTGAGATTGGTATCCTTTCTAATGACTAAGATGAGACTGCCTTCTAAGATGAAATTGAAGATTTTTGTTAAAGTTTGGATGACACACCTATACCTTTAGGTAAGTAGGTCCAAGAAGCAATTGGTTGAAATGCACATACTGAACATGACCCTAATGAGTCATCAAAGTTTGAAATTACAAATTTAGTCACATTGAAGAACTTGTTTGAGATCTTAGGGGTGGGCTATATTTCTCCCCAAGGAGACTATAATTTGATTATGCCTAAAGAACATAATGATGGGGCATCAAAATGTAGGATCAAGGTAAAATCTGATTATTCAAAGTTTTTATTGATAAGAGGATGACATATTAGGTACTTGTCTCTATTAGAGGATGATAAAGAGAATCCATCACATGTTGTACTTATTTTAAAGCAAAAAATTGAGCCATCAGATGAGGAGTTTGAAGGAGACCCTATAGTATAATTTAAAGCAAGCCTTGAAGAAATAGACTAATATGTCTACATTGGATACATGTTTGTCCCATTTCATCCTCTTGATATAATGCCAAAACAGTTAGCAATTAGGCATCTCAACTCACATATCATGATCTCTAAAAAGCAAGGTGTTTTCTATATTGATCTATCACAAGTAAGTGATGTTAAATCTTTTCCATTTGATCCAAGAAGAAGATATTTGTAAATTAAAACCCTATATATATTAGAGTAGTTTTAAATATTTTATCTAAGTTCTTGTGTGCACATTTGTTTATTATATTAATTGTTCTTCCTTTCCTTTAAGTGCCTGCATGCACTTGACTTCATTTGGTTTGTCCCTTTTGGTCCTTGTTTATTTCAAGAGGAGTTATCCAAGGGTTGGTATCCATTTTTATCTTTAGGTTAATATTTTGAACTATAAAGGAGACTCCATGACCAATGAACTAAACAAGGAAACATGGTTTAGGTTCTCAAGCATAGCAGATATGCCTCCCTACGAGTCACTAGAAATGTTGGCCAATTTTGACCAACATACCAAGATGTTGCCTAGATAGGTCAGCTAATCAAAGTATTGATTGAAATGGATGAGATAAAAAAATTTCTAGATGGAATAAGTGGTCTAAAGATCAAATTGTGCTTACAAAGCTTTTGAAACATTTTAAGTAAACTTAAGGTGTAATTTGTTGATATATAAGGAATAGGTTTGAAAGTAAGTTCTCATGGTGATCTATATAGTTAGGATAATGGAATGAGATTATAAGGAACTTAGGAAATCATTGGATCTTTCAAGGATCAATCAAAAGCTCATACACAAGTCTAAATGAACCAAATCATCACTAGGATGTCATGTATAAATGGATGGGTCAATTTACTTATGTATTTTCTAAGTTCACTTAGAAAGCCTCTTAGGCCAAAATAAATGCATGGACATGATTCCCTTCATACTTTGATATTTTTATACAAATTTCATGTCTTGATGAGTTTTCTATATCAAGATATAAGTCTTCAAATTTTAGCTTATTGAATGAAATTTTTGTGTGGATGTCAAAGTAAAGCTCAACAATTAACCATTTTGGGTTCAAAGTGTGATGGCCTCATGGATGCCAGTGACAATGTCATGGACATCAATGATGGGTGTGTAGACATTAAAATTAAGCCATGATAAATAACTATTAGGGTTAAAAATCCTAAAACATTTGTATATACATCAAAGATGTTCATGTGGATGTCAAATATGAGCATGCAAAAGTCAAATTTGGGCCTCATGAATTAGATATTTGAGTCTAAATGGTGGTTCCTAGCAAGATTAATGGTGTGTATTCATTCGTACATAGAGATATAATGGTGAGCATTGATTCAACAATTCAAAGGATCTTAAGGATGAATGAGCTCAAGCCAAGTGTCATGAGTGTATTAGACTATCAAAAAATTTAGGGCTCATGTTTAATCATACACAAGTAGATATACAGTGCATGATAGGTCAAAAAGTCAATAGAATCTTGTAGAACAAATAAAGGGCTGATAGAAAAATTTAGAAGGCCCAAATTAAGATCAATGGTCAACATTAAAGGTCAAAAGCCAGGGACTTCAATGTAAAACAAAAGCAACCTAAGGTCAAAACCAAAGCAACATTTCAAAAATATTATGTCACCATTAAGAGCTTGATCAAGCATTACTAAGAATGAGATGCAGACATAGTTATACAATTAGGGGTTGTCAATAATGATGTTTTGATGTCATTGATGTACAGTCTAGACCTTTGGTCAAAGTTATAGAACACACAAGTTCAATCTTTTGGGGTTGTAGTATTTTTTCATGACTATGATTTAAATAAGGATCCATGCATATAATGAGTTCTTAGTTCCTATAGGGTTTATAGTCATAATGCATTTATTTAAACATAATATAGTTTAGGAGTGAGGTTATGTGATCTATAGGTCTGCATCGATATAATATCTATAGGAAAACCAATAAAGGAGATTAGTTTTCAATCTATAGGTAATCTATGTCTAAGATTTTATAGTAAAGATCATGCTAAGGCATAAATGTGATAGTCAAACCATTTCTCAAATCAAATATAGACATGGTTTTGTCAAGCCCAAAGATATGAGGACCTGATCCTCATAATGAATCTAAGTGGAAGGTGTGGTCAAGTTCACAAAGTAGATTGGGAGATTAAAAAAGTAGTTAGAGCATTCAATGATGATCATAGCCTTTGAAGATATTTTCTCCTTGAAAGTATCATGACCCATCATCTATAGAACAAATCCTTGCCTTCTGGTATAGGTTTATCAACCAATGAGAACTTAAATATTATTAGATAAAATGAAGGCTATATGGTCTATGATGTATTAGACTTGATTGGATCAAAGGTGGTGGAGCATCCCTTGAAAGGTAGTAGCTCATTGATTTTTTTGGTATGGTGTGATCCCTCTTCTCTCTTCCCCTTATCCTATATATTTCATTCTTTTTTCTATTATAAGGGGGTTCTCAGATTTATACTTTTTCATCTTTATAGGAGACAAGGATACTCATTAAGACTCTTACAAATGGGTGTTCATTTGATAAGGCTAAACCTTATCAAAATATTTTAAGAATTAACTTTTGAATCAATATTACTAACTCTTTGCCCATCTCTTACCTTTGATTAGTACTTAGTATGATTATGCATGATGAATTCATGAAGGAAAATCTTCCTAGTTCATTATCCTTCTGCTTGCCTCTTTTAAGATGTTTTCAAGCTATTGTAGGTCTAAATTAGTTTTCTATCTGAACCTTTTTTATGAAATACTTATGTAATAATCAAGATTGTGAGGTTGTGTGAACTATAATTATCTTATGATGATCTAGTGTGGGTTTAAGCTCATGTGAGTGTCCACTTAAGTCTGATGCATCACCTGGTTAACTTTTTTAGGAGCCCCTTTCCATTTTCTAACCCTTTTCCCTATGATAGTATTAGTTTAGGTGAGAATCAAGAAGAAGTTCACCTTCTTTAGAGGTTCAATCCCACATAGGTTACCCATAGCCATGGGTTGTCTCCAAGGGTGCATATTAATGCTATAACAAGAACATAATCATGTTAACTATTAACCAACACTCATTCCATATTCATGTTTATTACTTTAATGTGGAAAATAACAATAATGCGATCGTATTATTATTTTTATAATAATGTGATCTCATTATAAATTAATGTGATCACTCCATTTGAATTTAAATTCAATTCCCATGTCTTTTTTCTTTGGAATGGCTTGGATTCATGAGCCAAAGGCTTAGACTATCAATGTACAATCGAGTTTTGAGAGTTATGATTAAAAACAAAATTAAACTTTTATTACCAAATACACTAAGAATTTCAATGTCAAAATTAAAAAAATTAATACCATTACAATGAACACGCTCTTCTCTTTCCAAAAAAAAAGTTTTTTTATAATTTTTGGACTAATTTACGGTTTCAAACTATGTTGATTTCTATCTATACCTTATTAGGCTACTACATGCTACAAACATACATGCCTATACATGTTCATGTAACTTATATTTCATTGATTCAAGTGAAAAATAAGTTATCTGGTCACAAACTAGGCCTAATTCTACACACATTCAAAAAAATGATTTTCATTTTTTTTGAGGTAGTTAGGCATGCCGCATGGACAACTATCCATTTTTTCATCATTTTTTAGGATCTATTTAATTAAAAATTTCATAAAAAAAGTATTCATTGAAAAATAATTATAGGTAAAAAAATATAATATCTTATATAAATTTTCCCCAAAGGGTTTCAAATAAAATTAAATGCTACTTAAAAAATGGTGCAGTGCACGACCGTCTATCTACTATGTTTTCTAAAAATATAGGAGTTCCTATTCAAATTTTAGATGTTTGACCTAGTTATACTTAACCATTTTTAAAAAAAAATAGTGTTTTGGAAACTAGACTCAATATTATACATTTCATATTCTTACACTATCTTCAAATTTGGAATGTAGATATCTCAAATTATCTATAGAATTTCATATTTCTAAAATTTTAGGAAAATCATGTCAACAGGTAGGCCATTTTTTATCCTCCAACTTTTTGCACTTACCCACACTTTCATTACTTATATTAACCAATAATATTCATTAAACATGGTCATTATTAATGTGTATTTATTAGATACTAATCATATATTATGTATGAAAATAAAATCATAAGGCTTAAATCTAAAACCCTAACGAGCATTTTGCGTCGAAGGTGAAAATATATTTTTTGTATGGATAAAAAACTAAGATCACTTAAACCCTAGGATGAAAAAATGAGACAATTATTTTTGTGTGAAGGGATCAAAAATGAGATTTGAAACCTTAGGAAAAAAATTGAAACCTTTAAAGGATGAAATATTAATAAAATCTTAGGGTTTTTCACTGTTTAATGTGTATGGGTTCACCAAATTATTCTACCCTAATTTTTATTAAGATAGATTACTTAATATAATTAGCATAAAACTTTATAATATAATTTATATATTAATATATGTCATTCAAGCATACATCTGAATGTAAAATACTATGTTTAACTATTTTGATTTGACAACTGACACATGCTAAATATAGTAAGGACAATAAAGGGATGATTATTTAGATTTTATCATTGACATTTTTAATATGACTATATCTTGTAAGTGAAAATTAAAATAAATTAGGAATGTGGTTCATTCGATTCTAGAACTAATTCTCTTTCTATATTTAGTTAGTTCCTTTGATCTAGGTCAATGTCATTAGACAATACCAACCTATCGGTTACTACTAGCTTGTAAAAAAGTATGGCACAATGACTATGTGGTCATTTGAAATTATCTCTACTTGCTTTATATTCACAATGCAAAACCTTGATGATGTTTATATATCCATAAGCATGTATCATTTGACTTGAAACCTCGGGTTTACATGTGAGGATATAAACTTGAAAAATAGTGAGAGTATAATGGGATGAGTTAACCCAATCACCCCATTTGATGATTGACTATTGATTATCTATCTAATACTTTGATGAGGGAAATCAATCCACATATATTTATCCCACCTAGTTTGATTGTGTAATTGTGCTTCTTTGCTATATGTATGCAACTAATGATTCAAATTTGATACTTGATAATACTTACTTTGACTTGACTTTATAGTGTTTTAGACTTGAAATTTGAGAAGGATATGGAAGATTTTATCAATGTGAAATAGTGTGTATATGTATTCCAAATAAGTTCCCATGTCCCTTTTATAAGACACCTTGATTTGTATATATATATGAGTCCAATTGGGTAATTTCCCATATCACTGATGTAAACTAGGCTAATAGGCTGACCATAAAGATATATTTTATTTTATAAAATAGCCATTATTAGGTGCAGTTTGGTACTTACTAGATTAGGATAATATTAAATCGAGATACTAATCAAATCTAGTTAATTTAACATGTGTACATTGGGTTAAACTAAGACTTTGGAGATTTTTATACAAGATATTTAACATATTTGAAATAAACAATGAGATTCGTGTAGGTGTGTAAAAACATAATAGAAGGGTTGATTCATAATAAGGCATTCAAGTGTGAGATAATGGTGGATTTTGACTTTGTTTGAGTTCTCAAGTATACTATAACCCTTCACCATAACTATTGTAATTTCTATCTTTAATAAAATACTATAGATGCATATGTTTTGTAAGATGCCTATTGATCCCTTTGCAATAATACCACATTAATGTGAAATAGTAGTTACATAGTGAATTATTAATATAAATTGGATTTTAACCCTAAAATAAAGATATGGAGAATTTAGGGTTAAAAGGGGAAGAGGTAGCCTAGGGATCAAGTATGGTAGACTATTTCTACAATAGGTCAATTAGTTTTCAAATCTCAGATAAACATATACTAAATTTATTATGATGATATGCTAAAATGGAAAGTACAAATATGATTTATATCATAATGATAATGAAAACAATGTATTTATCTAGTTTTGATGTTAATACAGATATGTATCTAGAACATGTAAAAAGTAGACTAGATTTAGATTTTCGATTAACCACCAAATATTAAAAATTGTAACTTTTTAGATATAGAAACTTGTGTCAACCTAGGATGGTTGGTCGATGTTACTCTCTAAATCAAATGCAATATTTTAGTATGGAATACATACTAAAATTAGATACAACCACCTATATGCTTATGGGTTTTCTATCACCTTCACTATGGTGTGTTCAAATATAGGTCATTGATTATCTTTCCTTGTTAAAATAGTAAAATTCTAGTTCTTCATCTTCATAGTGGTTATAGTAAAATGGGTTAGTGGGGACATGGTATCAAGATGCCCTAAATACCCCTATGTCAATGAGTGCTATGTACATATCCATTACTATGAACAAGGCCTCAAACTTATGTAGTTCTACCCTACATGTTGGCTTGTATATGGATCATGCAATGTATGATAAGTAAAATAATAACCTTGATTATAACTTGATAGATATAGCTCTTAGGTTGATCCTTTGGTACTTAAAATCTATATAAGTGTATTTCTTATGATTGATATGGAAAAAAAAATAGGGAAGTTTTTTCACTTGAATGCTTGATAGAATGATTTTGGTAAGTTGCCTTGTGAGTTGTTAGGTTTGTCTTAGGTAAGGAATGAATGAATATTGATCTTATGTTTATACCAATCCATTTATAGAATATATCACATTAAATCATTTAAGATGGATATAGAAATATGTTTCATTTGTAAATTTTATGAATTTATGGCACTATACACTTATGTTGGGATAGGCCACTTGTGTGAGTTTAAGTGTCTGACTAGGACATAAGTGTTTAGGTAGTTGGAAAATAGGTGAAAGTTTAGAACTTGCAGAGATGAAAGATAAAGAAGTTTATAACATTATAGACATGATAGTAGGTCTGGATCATTAGAATGATATTGGTCAACTAACAAATAAGCAATTAGGCATATGGAGATAGTGTATGTGAGATTTTTGGTAGTGGGAAAGGTGCATAAGCTAAAGGTACACATATGATATGTATTTTCCAAGTTTCCAATACTAAGGTGTCATATAATTCAAAAAGTGTTTATATTTTCCCCTTTTAATCTAGAAATTAAATTGATGGTTTAAAGGAGCAGAAATGTGTACAAGGGTGTGTATGACACACCTTATTTTCTTGAGTTCAACTTGAGTGCTTTGTTAGTGACTAACTTACAACAAATATTATGTTGCATCATATAATCAATGCATATAATTTAAAATTAAAATCATTTAAAATGATTAAAATTAAATGAGAGCAAGGTTTAAGAGTACACATGTGTATCGATGAAACCATTTTCCCTTTTGGCACTTTTATTTCAAAAGATATATCATTATGAATCATTAAAACTAAGATTAAGACAAATACAAATATGGAAAGTATATACACAATATTTTCAAATTTTATCAAATACTTATGCTTTACATATTTTAAGAACCCATCGAGATCAATCTCTTTGAGTGCACTCTTAGAGGGTGCATCAAGAAAGGGTTAGGTAGACCATTGGTGCTTCACAAGATTGTTGTCCCTTATTACCAATCCAACCAACTCCTAAAACCATTCCCTAATCTATTACTCTTTTGTTACACACTCCTCCAATTTTTTCTCACTTTCCATCCCTCTTTTTCTCACCTTAAATCCCTTTTATAAGTTGGTTTTACTAGGTTGACTAGGTTGACCCTGTATAGTTTTGGGTGATTTTTACTTAGGAACTAGTTTGGCCTTTGGCCAACCTAGCTCATGACCTAGTGAACAATTATCCAAAATTGTGCTAGATCAATGGGATTAATCCTATTGGCCAAGATTTATAAAATGGTTTAGGGTCAAATCCACCTATATACACAAGATCATTTTGTCATTATTTCAATATGTAATCAAGAGTTATTATTTGCTTGTGTTTCTTTACAATTTACTCTTTCACCATTCTACTTGAGGATTCTTAGCTTAGGGTTTCTACTTGGAGAATCTAGTTTTGTGGATAAATCTTAGATGTTTTGGCCTTTTTTGGTGATTATTACAAACCACAACAACCTCTTTTGAAGCCCCTTTGGCCAAGGGAGATATTGAGTCTCGACAGGTTCATCATTCATGTAAGTATTCTCTAACTTTGCTCCTCTCTTTAGTAGATAGAAGTAGCATAAGTATTGGCTTAGAATAATATTACTCTTCATATTCTATGTATCATGGTCTTATTCATACATAGCTTAATTGAGATTCTCTTCTACATGTTTTGATTATTTCTAACCCCCACTTTGTGCCACAAGCTTTGGTGAGCACTAGATTAGATTTACTTTACTTATTATTAGTTTAGGTGAAATATCAAAACCCAGGACCCCCTTAGGGTTATTGTGTGATTTTGGTTGACTAGAATATTTGGAGTACTCCCTATCATGGTTTATTATGATAAGAGATCTAATAATTAGGTCTAGAGGATGCCCATATCAGTCATGTTCCCACCTAACAAATATGTCCCCAATCAGAAGTGTATGGTATGATCTATCTTCTCTAAGTTAAGATTGATTTATAAACATGATGCATTTTTTATTGCATACATTTTGGTGAGCCCAATGTGAATATAACACTTGTAGGTTTTATTTCACTTATTTCATCATTTTATTTTTCATATATTTGTAATGTTGGGTCAACTATATTGACACAATACTAACTTATGTGCACAGTTTTAGCACACAATTGTATTCATACAACTATGTTCTGTTTGTTTTGGTTTTCTTGAATTCCAGTTTAGACTACTTGGTCGACCCAGTCGACCCTATACATTTTTAAGCATTAGGCTCAGCATATTAGATCAACGTAATTGACACTATACATTTTTAGGCTATCAACAATAGCTTTATATAAAGCTAAGTTGACCCAATTGACACAATTAGTAGAATTTTCAAGTATAAATCAGGCTACTTCAACAACAATATTATTTTCCTCTACATCCTAAAACCCACTAAGGTTCATTTCTATCCTTCATTATCATTTCTATCATTTGTTATAGTTTTATTTTTCATAGTTTACAGTCTTTAAAATTTCCCCTATACAATCAACTAGGTTGACCTGTTAACTTAGTTATGTATTTTATGTTCTATTGGGAAATCTAGGTCAACTCTATCGAGCTAGTTCATTTTCAGACCTTGATTCCACAATATAAAGGTGATATTATCAAACCTATTCTATATTATCTACATACACTATTGATTTAATTGACACTATATTATGTTTCAAAGTTAGAATTAACCCTTATATGCTAGTAATTATCTCCCACTTTCATTTCTTGTTACTTGCATGCTTAGAATAGATCACATAGTCTAATTAGGTGGTTTTTCAATATACCATTTAGTTTCACTATTTTCTCTTTTATACACATAATACCAAATCACAAAATATTAAAATGGATTTTAACAATTGTCTACCCAAGGCCTACCTACTTGAATTTCAGCACCAAAGGGGAAGTTGACTTGGTTTTTTGGCCAAGTATAAACACATGGTTAATGGTATATTTTGGCTAAGCACCTGACACCCTTATCATTTTAGTGTGTAAAGTGAGGGGCTAGGACCTAATACCAAGCTTTCAACATTACCAATATATATCCCTTTCAACCCAAACATCTTGAAACCATCCTTAAATTACTTACTAGTTCCTTTCTTACAACCAACGTCCTATCAAATTTAAAACTATACTAGAATAATATAACAAAATTCAATTTGACCACTTAGTTATATTTTAATTTCCAATTTGATTACTTATTCTTTGCTCAATTGTATGTTGTATTACAAAAACTTACATTAGCTAGTGTTGGTGCAAGGTTTTATGCTATGTGTCTCAATTGGATCAACCTCATTGATCTAATTGATTGTGTGTTTACTTTCATTTCTTGCTTTTCTAAGTACTTGTAAAAAAATTCTTGTCTAGGTACATAGTAATTTCTATCAACACAATCTCTTACAGACTATCTATTTTCTCCTGCCTAATGTGCTCGACCAATCTAGTCGACCCTGTACACCTTTTTAACCCCTATTTGTTGTGCTAGGTCGACCTAGTCAACTCTATATAGTTTTTCAATCCCTAATATTTGTTCTAGGTCAACCCATTCAACTATGTATAATTTTATTCCTTCCTTATTTATCATTATTAGCATTTTTTTCATTTCTCTAAAGTCATCATGAAGTCTCCTATCAGAATCTTCTTAGATAGCTTAAATCCATTTAAATATTATATGGGATGTTCATTTATTCCTCTCTTTTCCTTCCAAGAGCACCATCACTCTTGGGGCACCTCTTCCCCTCCTTCATCCATCACTTGTAACATGGTGAAAATCACACCTCAAAATGAAGTTTATGGATCTGATCTTTTCTATACCTACTAAGATACTTCTCATGTTCAAAACATTCAAAATAATGTTAGAATAATTGATATAAGTTTAAACAATAATTCCACTAATAATACTTATTATAATAACCCTCCCCATACTACCAATTAGGGGAGTACTCCTAAAAACATGAACCCACTACCTGATACAACTCAACTTCTTACCCAAGTTATCCATAAAATGAACATAATGTAAAAATATAACACCAATCCAATGATGTAACTTCAACATCATTTGATTAATATGGCTAATCAACCTCTAGCTATCCATCCTCAAGCTAATCCCAATTACATTCTTCCACATCTTAGATATGCCTTAGACAATGTTATTCTTCAACCCATAATGAATAATAAGATTATTCAAACTATTCAAAATGAGCCTTTAGCTCCCTTCATTGTATCCATTGATATTGGTAATATATCTCTAGCTATCAATTATGATGGGACTAAAGACCCTGCCTCATTTCTCAAAGCCTTTGGCAACCTTTACAAAGAATGGATCCAAACTAATACCTTCACCACTACTAAACTCTTAGTCAAAACTTTTATAGTGATGTATTAAAATGGTGCAACCAATTACCTAAAAATTCCATTTAGAAACTTGAAGATTTGGTTAAACCCTTAGTTAGAGTTTCAACATAATGACCTTCTCAAAAATTGTCTTAGCCACTTCATCAATGCTAATAAATCTCCCACTGAATCAGCTCATGAATTTATCAAATGAAGAAAATCATTGGCCCATAAAGTTAACCATAACATGACCAATGAGAACTTGTTTAAACTCTTTATCACTGATTTGAATCCTTCTCTTCAATATAAGTTTTGAACCTTTGCTCTCTAAACACTTAATGAAACTCTTGATCAAGCTAAACATTAAGAATTTTTCATGAAGTAATTTGAACCTAATCCTAAACTCCTAAAAGGATATTTTTATATATCTACTGATGTTATCACTATTAATAATCCTTAACCAAACCTAGAGTTACTAATTTAACTTTTTTGAGAATAATGGAGTTTCATTCCTATTTTAGTTAAGGGGTTGGAATAATAAATCAGTAAAGAATATTTCAATAATAACAATCTTTATTTTTATAATTTATTTATCTTTTCTTACCTTTCTAAAAATAGTAACAAATAAGGATAAATAATGACTTAGATGGAAATAGGATGAGATGGCTGATATAGGGTCTAAAACTAGTTGTGTAGGACTGGGATAGTATCATGAATCTGAATCTAGATTTCATTAGACAAAAGGACAAGACCACCAAAAATAAGACACTTTAAGGTCTGACATTTTTTCCATTTCTACCACTATTGTCCAAACTAGTCACAGAGACCTAACACTTTTTGGGTTTTCATATTGTTCATATGTGAGCCTACCTATGAAATCTTGAGTGCTAGTTATTGATGAAACTCCTTGTAAAGTTGATTTAATATTCAAACCCTAACCCTCTATCATGTTTGATAAAATTTTATATAAAATACTTAGAGAAAGGGGGGGTTAGTGTGTAATATGCACTAAACATTAATCCATATCCCTTGTGTAGGCACACTACCTACATATCAATACTCCAAATATGGATCAAGCCATATGTAGTTCTCTCACCTAATGTGCTTTATGAAATAGTGTGATGTAGATGCAATAATGCTAAATTGAGAGTGCTTCAGGTGGATAGGGATTTGTATGAGGGTTTGAGTGTGTTTACAACTATGTTGGGTGATTATATGCATAGAATAGGGAAGTTTTCCTTGGTGATTTGTTTATATTCTTACTTATTTTGTAAGATTGGTCACCTCCATTTTGTAAATTAACTTTGGATGAGATTTTATAGGGAATAATTGGTCATGGGTTAGATGTATTCATGCTAAGCCAACATAATGAAAGATAACAATCAAATGAAAATGATTATTTGGGCTCAAAAGTACAAATAGATAGGAGCATCAAAAATGGGATACTCTAAGGTCTATCACTATAGTTTAAGTATGGCACTCTTGTCTTATAGGTTCAAGACCTGGGGGATAGAATTGTCCTAGAAAATATAGCCTGGTTGAGGTTGAATGATCATTCAAAAGGCTCATGCTAATTGAAAATGAGTGAAAAATTGTTTATAAGGGTCATAAGAGCATGTAAGAAAGACCTATGGATTGGGTGTCACAAGTCACACTCAAACTACCAATTTGGACATTTTATATGACTAAATTTACCCCCCTTTATTCTAGTGATGTCACAAAGCAAAATACTAGGATAAAGGAAAAATAGAAAGCATACCTAAAATTACCTGTAAGGGTGAAGACCATGAAGGTGTGTGATGCTGAGTGATGTTGAGTTAGGTTGAGTATGTGTTGGGTATATGTTGGCTATAAGTTGGGTATGTGTTGTACCACTGAAATATCATGAATGGAGCTAAGTGCTCAATTCCTTGAGAGTGACTCAAGAATGCAAGGGTTGGCCCTTTGGCTCCATCATGGCCCATTAAGTGAAGCTATGTGATCATGTGTATGTTAATATATGTTTGGACTATGTGTCCAATCCCTCTGAGTAGGTGCATCAAAAATACAAGGGCTATCTAGTCCTTTGGCTCCATCATTTCCCACAAAGTGTAGAACTATATAATGATACCAACTGAATGTATGTTGTATGAGATGAATCTTGAAGCCCATGAATACTTTATAATCTAATAATGTGGCATGGATAGCTAAATGTATACTAAGAACTAGGCCAATATTATCCACTCTGAAAGGTGTAGATTAGGTTTGTATGAAAGCCACTCCAAAACTAAAAACTAGGCTTATATGAAATCCACTCTGAAATGATGCCAACCACCTTTAGATGGAATAAGGCATGCAACTACTAAGAATACCTAGGTAATGCAATGAACTAGAAGGAAAAGAAGGCAAATGTGTCATGCACATTACCCACAATCACTAGTGTCTATAAAATGGATTCTGATCTAGAAGTTATATGAATTGCCCAATCTGAAACTATAAGTGATATCCATCATGTTGTATTGATGCCCCTATATCTAGATCATTTGATAAAAACTATACTAAAACTACCCAATCTAAACTAAATTGTAGTTGACAAAACTATAACTAAACTTACCTTTCTATTTGTTTTTGTAAATATGGGTTTTTTACTATTTGGATAGGAGCACCAAAAATAGGACACTTTGCTATCTAACACTATTGTCAAAATATGGTGCTCTTATCCTTAGTTATTTCTAATCACTGTTCTATATTCATCACTATTTTTCTAGTCTATTATGCCTATTTAGAATTATGAATTTTATTCTAAGTGTTCTAAAAACTAATTTTTGATTGGTAAAGGGATTTGATCTCTATAACAAAACCCCTATTTGTTGCCCCCTATTTTGAGGGTAGGGATGAAGACTTTGTAATGATTGACCTCAAAAGAAAGATCCCTACGAGTGTTTTATGCTATGAAATAAATGATATAGTAATGACAATCAAAAATATGTCTCAAGATATAGCATAGTTTGTACTATAAAATGTTAGATCAATAGGGGTATGCCTAGATGATGTAAAAATGCAATAACATATATAGTATACTAAACTTGAAATTGGAAATGTTAGTTGTCAAGGAGGGATGGATCATGATGTCCATCATGGCATCTTAGAAGGCAAGAATAATGCATGATGTAGATCATGGCATTACAAGTAATTGATCAAAAAATAAGCATGCAAGGTAAGAAGTAAGAAGCATACAGAAGAGGCCAAGAGGCCAAGAAAACAAGGGACATGGGTACATGTCACTCAAACTAGGAAAATCAAGCATACAAGGCATGTTCAAATGCTCACATACACATATAATTATAAACAAACAAGATTGGCATGAGGTCTACAAACACATAAAAGAGTACAAGCAAAAGAAATTAGAAAATTTCCTAAGGCACACACAAGTAAAAAAATAGGAACTAAGGAATGCAATCACATCTAGCTACTCAAATCAAGAAAGGAAGACATATAAATGCTAGAAATACAATCATATTTGACTAATGAAAACAATAAGAAAAATATGCAAAAAATGTAGTATAAGACTAAGTAGATGCTAAGAAATACACAAGTGCTATATACTAATGAGTATTGATAAAGTAATTTTTATAAGCTAACAAGTAATGTACATCAACATGATAACTAAAGTGTGTGGTAGAAGAATGACATAACCTAGATGGTGTAGTCATGTAAAAGATGCCCCTGGTGGGTAGATATGTTGATATATGTCTCAAATGTAGAAATAGGATACCCCCTCAATGGGTAGAGTGAAGCAATCAAGGATCTATGTATCACTGCACACACTCAAACAAGATCAAGTGAAGCATGGTAATGTAGATAAATTGATAAACAATAGCATAAAACAATAAAATGTAAGTCTAGCATGGTAGTAGAAATGTAAAGCATGGATAATGCATACAATTGAAATATGTTTCTAGTGTTTTGAGTCATTTGAATGTTTTTGTATTTTGACATGTTATATTATATTTGTTATTTTTGAAATAAGCTATGTACAAGTAATCATAAAAAAATCATGTATAAGAAAGCTGAGAAATTATGTACAAGTATGACTAAAAAATTATGTATAAGTAAGAGAAAGGAAACTATGTACAAGTAACTGAGAAGAAATAATACTAATCAATGAGTCTCATGAGAGACTCCCTATCATGGTGTCATGTATCAAGGAGAGGGATCATGCATGATCATGAAGCATGATGGAAGGGATGGTACTGTGACTCTAAAAGTTGTGTATTCTATAAGTGCTCTAAATTCTCTATAGTGGAAACTAACTGTGGGGTCCCCCTATAACTCTAAAAAGTGGATGGAATGGTTGGGATCTTAGGGACCCATCTGGTAGTAGAATAATCTCTCTAAAAGTATGCTCTATGTGTAGAGACATGAGACCTCAATGATACTACCCTGAGTGTGAATCTTGTAGCTAGAATCTATCTACAATTTTAAAACTATCATTGGTGTAGTGGTTACTCTAAGAGAGGCCTCCATGGAAGTGTATGAACTTTCTATGTTTATGAGGGAAGCCTTAACTATGTCTTAATCTCAACTTAAATAAGAACTATAATTGGTGGAGGAGATGAAACTGGTGATTATAAATTAGGAGAAGGATTTGAAGTGGGGACTAGTAACTCGTATAGAACTCCACCAACTATAACAAATTGATTAGCATGAATAAATTTCATGCATCTATGAATTATAGAAGGTATTGCATGAAGTTTTTGTATCTATGGTCAACAAGAAACATGGTAAAGACTCTTACACTGGAAAAGTATAGTAAATAGTGTGGCCACATGTGTTGGAAAAACCTATAAAGGAAGTACAATCTCACCCAATGAAATCTATATGTGCTCACTAAATCCACTGATAACTATGTTTTTTAGAGTGATATTGTACTCTTAATATCCCAAATTATGAATTAATGTCATAGTACACATGTTCACACTAGATCCATCATCTATGAGAATAATATGTATGGGATGATGGTTAGTGTATGCTTTGATGAAGAGTCTATGGTAATCTAAATCATCCTCAACTATCTCCTCTGAGAAGGAGATCAAAGGTCTAGCTAGAACTATAGAATTATCCACACCATTCATGTTGCTCAAAGGATGTGACTCAACTAAAGGTGCCTAGTATGTAGATGGTGTAGGGTGTTCATGATATGTATGGTGAACACTTGATGTATCTGTGGATTAAAATACTCTACATTTTATTTTGAGTTTTAGTTGTGCACTCCAAGCTTTGTCCCTACACGTTTCAGTTTCGAGGAAGTGAAGTTTTTGACACAGAGTGCAGGTGTGAGTTTTCATTTTTACCTAAATTTTGTCTAAGTATCAAAGTCGCATAGAACATGCCAATTGTCATCATCCAGGACACATTTTATAATTTATATAAGTTGCATGAAATGTGCCACGTGTCCCTTTATAACTCAACAGAGCGTGACAAGTGTTGGTATCTTCGTTTCAAGTTTCTTATGAGTTTCAAAAGCTTCTTTCAATAAACTTTTCTCAGTGCATGTGGAAGGCACCAAGTGGAAACTATAAAAGGTTTTGATATGTTTCTATAAATGGAGTGGAAAGTACCAAGTGTCCCTAGATAAATCTTGGCAGAGACTGCCAAGTGTCAACATCCATAGTTTTTCATTGTTGAGTAAAGACTATGGTGGGCCCCAAGTTTTGTTTCTAAAGTAAGTGGAAGCTACCAAGTGTCATCATCTATGTGAATCTGAAATGAGTCCTGAATGTTTCTATAGTGTAGCTAAAGCTCAGTAGAGACTGCCATGTGTCACCTTCCATAGGATTTTCAAAAATTATATAAGGCTTCTATAGACGAATGGATGCTACCACGTGTCACTTGTTAAAGATCAACAGAAAGTGCCACTTGTCCCCATTCCCCTTTTTGAAGCTGCTCAGGCAAGAAGTGTTGTGGGTCCCATTTTATTTAAGATTGATAAAGTTTCAATGTAGTGGACTGTGACAGATGTCAAAGACGGAGCACTCTTGATACAAAGACACAATAAAGAGTATAAGTTATGTGGAAAGTTTTGTGTGTCTTTTGTAAGTGCCATAGAAGCTACCAAGTGTCATTTTCTGGTGCCTCCTGAATAATGAGATAATTTTCAAGTAGAGTTAGCGGAGCACGCCAAGTGTCCTCTCCTATTTCATAGTGAAAAGTGTCACATGTATTTAATTCAGCCAATGAACTTGTAGGGAGACTAAATGTTTTAGATCCAAAAAATATCTTATGTTAAACACTTTCAGTTAAGTTCCAGTTTAGTTAGGCTGTTGGGATTTGAACTTGTAGAGAGGCCAATGTTAGAGATCTAAAAGATATCTTTTGTTAAACACTTCCAGTTAAGTTAGAGTTTAGTTAGACCATTGGGATGGGAACATGCGGGCAATCTTGAGCTAGTCCTATGCTATAAATATGGGTGTAGATCAGAGGAGATGACATCAATATATATCATTAGAAGATAAAGAGAATTTTCTACAAGAGATTGTTATCAAGAAGTTTTTTAGACTTTCTTGCTATGGCTAGTAATATCATTTGCCGTTGTTCTATTTTCTTGATTTAGAAAGTTTGTATAACTGTGCATGTATCTGTGCCTTTTATGTGACTAGAAAATTAATAAGAAGACTGAGTTATGTGCCTTTGCTGATATTTTCTATGTTACTAAAAAAATTGTCTAAGTTGTGAGCATTTGATTCTATTTGTTTTCATCTTTTACATTGATCATGCATTGTTTGCTCTTTAATTTAATTGAATCCTAAAGATAGCTTCATTGTGCTTGGTATTAAGGATCGAATTAAACTCAGGAAGATTGCCATAATTAAATTTTCTTTCATTGCATTGGTGATTTCATTTAATTTCTCTCCCTTTTCTCACAATTCATTTGAGATAAAGAAGAGCCATCTTCTTTAAAATCTGGAGGTCATTTTAGGTTGTAAGTCCCACATTCCTGAAACTTCCCATTATTGGTGTTAAAAATAGCACAATTCTAAGCATCAACAATTTTTGGCACACTAAGTGGGATGACAATCTTGAAGTTTATTTCAAGACTGTATGAACCAAAGAGCTACGAGGAGTCAGAGCTATGGACCAGTAACAAGAGCTCAATCTGTTGTGAACCCAGGTATTCTTTTACCACCATTTATAACTAATTCAAGAAGAAGGGTCAATCAGTTTACAGTATCACCAATAGAAAACATGGGAGCACCTCTACCCCTAAGGAATTATGTAAGTTAGAACACTGGCAGTCCTCTGATTCTCCTAGTACCAATAGCCACTTGGGTCCTATTCCAATAAATGCACTGAAAGCTCTACCCAAATTTAGTGGTCAATATTTCAAAACACTTGAGGAACATCTACAGGATGTATCTGATGTCTGTGCAGTACATGTGATCACACATCAAAATATGGCTATAATATTGTTAGCAGCTTCTTTTAAAAGAATTCTCTGGACTAGTATAGATCTTTGACCCCAAATACAATATATACATGGGATCAGCTTGGAGATCTTTTCTTTGAAAAAATTGAAGAAAAGGGTGATAAATCTTCTTTGTTACAATAATTGATTACTATCAAAAGGGCACCACAAGAAGCAATCACTAATTTCAATTCAAGATTTCAAAATACTTGGGAAAGAATTTCTGCTACAAAAAGACCATTACCAAGTATGACTATAGTATTTTATCTTAAAGCCTTAAATTCAGATATATCAGTAATGATTTAGTCACTTGGAAGTTAGACTTTCCTAGAAGCCTATGACTATGCAGTCAGAGCTAAAAATAACTTAATAGATGCTAGAAAGTTTCCCCTAAGGCCTCCCATGCCCATTTTTCTAAAAATTACCTTACCTTTGCCTCAAGAAGCCCATAATCCCATAGCCCCACCTATGTCTATGTATACATTTCCTCAACAACCTGCTAAAGAACTTGTCCCTATTTAGTCATCTGAGATGGATCATGTCAAGAACATCTTAAGGACATTATTTAATGATATAATTAACCTAAAAAGATAGCATAATCCTTATCCTAGACCCCAATATCAAGGCTACCAAGGAAATATATTTCCACCATAGCCAAACTAGTATCAGGGTCCTCAAAGGCAAACTAACCCTCAACCATCAAACCAATTAGTTGTAGTCCCTACACCCTCACAGATTGTTCCCCCTAATCCAAATAGGGAGATTGTTCAAGGGCTAAATAACTATGTAGATGGCACCAATGCCTAGTGTTTCCCTTGTAATAATGCTCATATGCATAGAGATTTTCCTATGGGTAATCTACAACAAAAGATAGCCGAGCAAAGAAGAATGGATGGACAATTTGCAAATACTTCTAAAACTCAACCCTACCAATCTCATGGTATGCAAAATTCAGTCCTGATGGCTCAAATACAAAGGATGTCCTTATAACAACAAGAAGAAATAGCCCCTGAGCATGCTTTGTTTTCATGGGTTGAAGATGAAGAGTCGGTATTCTTAAATGAAGCTTCTACTTTCAAGAAGCCAGTGGTTCAATCAGATTACTACACCAGATCTAAGAGAAGGATGATGGAATAGCCTAAAGTCATAAATAATGAAATTTTGGGGATTCCTCCATTTCAAGGTCATCAAAACATAGATGCTAGACAAGAAATACCTCAGCTAGTGCAGAACCAAGTAATTTTTGGACAAGTTTAAGAAAAAGCAAGGTACCCTTATTATCCAAGAACCCAAACATTAGGACCGATGAATGTGGTGGATCAGATGAAGAGGACCCAGCACATGTGTCAATATGGGATATATTAGCTATTCTTGAGCAAAAGACATTGTTACAAGAAGCTCTATAGGACCAAGCAGTGCCTAAACATATTGGTACCAAAGAAGGACCTGATGATAAAGAAAAGCTCAAAGATATGGTTCCTCTGTAGATAACAACCCTTTTGAACAATGCATTAGAGGTAAGCAAATCCAAACCAGAGCCCTTCTATTTGAATTTGATAGTTGGAAAGAAATTGTTACATAGTGCAATGATAAACTCAGGGGCCAGTACTACAGTAATGCCTAAACAAATAGTAGATGCTTTAAAAATAAAGTATGAGCCACTTACTAGAGGAGTTATGCAGCTGGATGGGAAATCGGTGCAAACAATAGAAAAAATTAAACAACTCCCATTGAAATTATATACTTGACCTAATATAATTTTCAGTCAAGATGTGGTAGTCATAGATATACCCCTTATATTTGGCCTATGTTTATCCAGATTTCACAGCCAAGATAGGAGGATATATGTCACTTGATTGGTCTCACCTCATCCTAAAAACCAAATATGGTTCAAAATGAAAATACTATCTGAGTCACTATCTAAGGATCACATCACCAATGAACCAACCCCAAAATTAGAGGCAACTCATGATATGTTGAATAAAGAAGAAAGGGTCTTTGTTGAAGAGATAGGTGACTAGACTGAACATGACCAAGAGGAGGAAAATAACTAGTTGTTAACTATGATGAAAATTGACCCATATGGAAATTATGACTCTACTGGTCTGGGCACTTATGTCATATTTGATGAAGACCATAAAATCCCAAATGTTTTAAGGGAAGAAATGCCAAAGACTCAAGAATTTGAAAAGGACTCAAAAATATAGACCTTAAATTTTGATGGGGCTAGAAGTAAAAATGGTGCTGGAGCAAGAATTGTGCTCCAAATGGTGAGAAAATTTTAAGAGCTATCCATTTCTAATTTGCCTGTACTAATAATGATGCTGAATATGAATCTTTAGTACATGGGCTCATGTTAGCCAAGAAAAAGGGAATAAAGAATCTGATAGTAAAAGAAAATTTAGAACTAGTGGTGAAATAAATTAGAGAAAAGGCAATAGCCAAAAATGTAAGGATGAGATCCTATAGACACAGAATTTGGGACTTAATAGAATATTTTGAAGCTTTCAATATTGAAGTAGTTTCTAGAACTCAAAATTTTGAAGCAGATAGGATGGCACAAATTGGCTCATAGTTTGACCCAGCAACTGGTCTATTAGTCAACAATGAGTCAGTCAAAGCTATAGTAAGGCCAAATATCCCAGACAATGATGAAAATTGGCAAGTCTTTGAAAATGATTCTCAAGTACTCTCATTTTTGCAATAGTCAAGGGAATTTGCTGATCAATTACAAACCAAAATTGAAGAAGCATATGGAGACCAAATTATTCAATTAAAGACCAATAAACTTCTCAAAGGCTTGATTACTTTAGAAAACCTATTTGATCTAGAAGACATAAACCTAGAAAAGAAAAGGTTTCAAAAAAATAAAGCAGATTATTCTGAGATAGAAGTGAGTGAAGGGAGAAAACTAAGGATTGAAAATTCCAAAACCCAAGAGGAAAGAGAAAGACTAATTGACTTGTGTAAAAGATATGACAGAGTAATAGCCTAGACCTATGAAGACCTTCATGGCTATAACAGAGACGTCATTTAGCACACCATAGAACTAACTAAAGGATCTAAGCCAGTCAGGTAGAAGTAGAGGCAAGTGAATCCAAAGATTGAACCTCTAATGGTGGATGAGTTACAAAAACTCTTAGAATATAAAATAATTTTTCCAATCAAACACTCAACCTGGGTATCCAATTTAGTACCAGTCAGAGAAAAGAATGGTGACATAAGGCTCAGTGTGGATTTTAGAGACCTAAATAGAGCATCTCTAAAAGATCACTATCCTGTACCCTCTATGGAACAAATTTTATAGACTGTGGCTGGATCAGAGAGATTTTCCTTGCTAGATGGTTTCTCTAGATATAATCAGATTTAGTTGGCTAATGAAGACCAACACAAGACTACATTTACTACCAAATGGGGAACATTTGCATATGCCAAGATGCCAATTGGCCTATCAAATGCTAGAGCCACTTTTCAAAGAGCAATGGATGTAGCATTTGGAGAAGTCATAAATAAAATAATTATGATTTATCTTGATGATCTCACTATTTTTCCAAGAATGATGTTGACCATTTTGATCACCTAGAATCTATTTTTATGAAGTGTCAAGAATTTGGAATATCCATGAATCCCAAGAAATGTATCTTTGCAATACCTCAAGGCAAACTACTAGGACATATAGTATCCAAAGAAGGAGTCTCTATAGATCTAGAGAGAGTCATAGCCATAATGAATTTGCCCCTGCCAGTAAATAAGAAAACAGTTCAGTCCTTTTTGGGAAAGATTAATTTTTTTAGTCGATTCATATCAGACTTTGTAGGCCTAGTGAGACCAATGACACTCTTATTGAAGAAATACCTGGTGTTCAAGTGGTGTTAGGGTGTGGAGCTAAAAGCTTCACCAAGGAGCATACAAAACAGTTTCGGGTCTACACAGGCGCCGACGTTGGTCAGGAGCGACCGACGTCGGTCAGTTGCAGTTACAGAGGCGCCGACGTCGGCAGCAGGGTCGGCCGGCGACGGTCACAGGCGAACAGACAGGAACCGACGTCGGTTACCTGCGTGTCCAGAAAGCGATTTCCGAGGATAGAAGCGAGTGTTTGCATGATGAGTTTGAGTTGTGAACTCAAACTCGCGTCTCTATTATTAGCAATGTTATTTTTAGAGCCCTTGTTGAAGAGGTTAACTGTTTGTTGTAATGGCATGCTTAAGTTTCCTATTTTCTATATGTAGGAAAGATCTTCTTAGCTATTGTGTGAAAGAGAGTTGAACTGTATGAGTAGAACATTGTGAATGTTTGAAGGACAGTATTGAGTTGCATCAATCCAGGTTGTTGGATTTGATTGTACTTGAGAGAGAGCTCTTGAGGAATAGAGATCTAGTGAGAGATCTTGTGTGCATCTGAGAGAGGTGTGGAAGAACGAAGTTTCTTCAAATTGTATTCCTATTGTAAAGAGTTTTAATACAAGTTTTCAGGGTGTTTTCTTGTATATCTTGTTCTGTGCTATTTATCATTTCAGTTACTTATCTATCTGATTTATTTCCGCATTTATTGCTTTCACAAGTGTAATCCATTGTTGGTTGATCCCCAACAAGTGGTATCAGAGCTCAGGTTCACTAATAGGTTGTTCAGATCTGTGTAGTGTGTTTGGATTACAGGTTGCTCACAGGGATTTCTGTTTGAGTGGAAGAAGCAATGGCAGAAGAAAGTAAGTTGAGAATGGAAAAGTTTAATGGCAAGAACTATCAACATTGGAGAATGCAGATAGAAGATTATCTGTATCAGAAGGATCTTTACTTACCGTTAGGTGGGATTGCAAAGAAGCCCAAAGACATGGAGGATGAAGAATGGGAAGTTCTTGACAGAAAGGCTCTTGGGTCTATAAGACTGAGTCTGGCCTCCACTGTGATATCTAATTTGTCACAGGCAAAAACTACGGTAGAGTTAATGACTACGTTAGCAAATCTGTATGAAAAACCCTCAGCTTCAAATAAGGTATATTTAATGAAGCAGTTATTTAATTTGCATATGCAAGAAGGTGGATCTGTCTCTAATCACCTGAATGATTTTCATGGTATTGTTAATCAGTTAAATTCAGTCAATATTGTATTTGAAGATGAAATAAAAGCTCTTTTGATATTATGTTCTTTGCCTGAAAGCTGGCATGGCTTAGTAATGGCAGTTTCTAATACTGCATCTGCATCAAATATTTTGAAAGTAGAGGATGTTGTTAGTGTTATCTTGAATGAGGAAATACACAGGAAAAGCACAGAAGAGGCATCCGGGAATGCTTTAAGTTTTGAGAGCAGGGGAAGGCAAAAAGAGAAGAGCAAGAAAGGCAGAGCAAGATCTAAGTCTAAAGGGAAAGGCAGATCTAAATCCAGAAATGGCAGGAAGCCACAATGCTGGAACTGTGGAAAGATGGGGCACATAAGCAGAGATTGTTGGTCAAAGCCTAAGGAGGACAACCAACACGAAGGAAAGGAAGAAGCCAAGATTTCAGGTATTGCACAGGATGCTTTAATTTTCTCTCTGCATAATAATATAGAATCTTGGGTAATAGATTCTGGTGCATCTTTTCATGCTACTCCTAACAAGGAATATTTCAGTGACTATATCCAAGGGGATTTTGGAATAGTATACTTAGGGGATGACGAACCTTGTAAGATTACTGGCAAAGGTAAAGTGCAGCTAAAGATGCAGAATGGCAACACATGGGTGTTGAGAGATGTGATGCATGTTCCTAGTTTGAAGAGAAATTTGATTTCTGCAGGTAAACTAGGTGATGAGGGTTGTACAGTAACTCTCACAGTAGATTCTTGGAAGGTGACCAAGGGTGCACTCGTTATGGACAGAGGTAAGAGAGAAGGTACTCTCTATTTGTGTAATTGTGTTATTAACAAATCTCCTTCAGTTTTATCTACTTCAGATGTGGATGCTAAATTGTGGCACTCAAGGCTTGGCCACATGAGTGAGAAGGGGATGTCAATTCTTAAGTCTAAAGGTATGCTTTCAGATTTGAAAAGTTTGGATCTAGAATTTTGTGAGCATTGTGTATTTGGAAAACAGAAAAGGGTTAGTTTTCTCAAGACTGGGTCTACTAAGAAAAGGCAGAAGTTGCAGCTTGTTCACACAGACGTGTGGGGACCGGCTCAGGTAGCCTCTATTGGCGGATCACGGTACTATGTCACATTCATAGATGATGCTACAAGGAAGGTATGGATCTACTGTATTAAAAAGAAATCTAATGTTTTTGAGACTTTTAAGATTTGGAAAGCCATGGTTGAGAATAAAACAGGCAGAAGACTGAAGTGCTTGAGATCCGATAATGGCGGTGAGTTTTGCAGTCTAAAGTTTAACTGGTATTGTTACACTCACGGAATCCGTAGGCAAAGGACGATTCCAAGGACACCTCAGCAGAATGGTATTGCTGAAAGGATGAACAGAACTATTATGGAGTGTGCAAGATGTATGAGATTGCATGCAGGGTTGCCCTTAGAGTTTTGGGCAGAAGCAGTCGACACCGCAGTGTACCTGATCAACAGAGGACCCTCTACAGCTCTGGATGGTGGAATTCCAGAAGAGGCATGGACAGGTAAAAAGGTAGATCTCTCATATCTCAAAGTTTTTGGTTCTGAAGCCTTTGTGCACATAGATAAGGAAAATAGAAAGAAGCTTGACGCTAAGTCTATGAGGTGCACGTTTATTGGCTATGGCTCAGATGATTTTGGTTTTAGATTTTGGAATCTAGGAACTAACAAGGTAATTAGGAGCTGTGATGTTGTTTTCAATGAAAGAGTGATGTACAGTGATCAGATAAGGAAGCTGGATCAATCTGGGCAGAGCAATGGTGAATTGGATGAAGTTATGGTCCAAAATGAGCTCGCGGTAAAAAGAAATAATCACTTACAGGAAAACACAGAGACCGACGTTGGCAGATTAGGAATCAGCGTCGGCAGTACAGAAACGGATGTCGGTCATACAGAGACCAACGTCGGCAGACCAGGAACCGAGGCCGGTCATGCAGAACCGACGTCGGCCAGTAACAGGTCTACAGGTGGCCGAGGTCGGTCACTGTCAGAAAACTTGGGTGGACAGATTGTTGAGAACGAGTCCAAGACACCCATCAGGAGGTCTGAAAGGGTGAGTAAGCCTCCAATTAAATATTCTCCTTCCTTATATTATTTATTGCTAACTGATGGTGGAGAACCAGAAAGTTTTGAAGAAGCATTACAGGTGGAGTCCAGGAGTAAGTGGGAGCGTGGCATGGTTGAGGAGATGGAGTCCTTAAGAGAGAACCAAACATGGGATTTGGTTGAATTGCCAGCTGGTAAGAGAACACTGAAGAATAGATGGACTTACAGGTTGAAGGAAGGCGAGGATGGACAGATGAGATACAAGGCCAGATTAGTGGTAAAAGGATTCGCACAAAAGCCAGGTATTGACTTTGGCGAGATTTTTTCTCCAGTTGTAAAAATGACTTCAATAAGGGTTGTATTGTCTTTGGTTGCTTTTGAGGATTTGCATCTTGAGCAGCTAGATGTTAAGACAACGTTTCTTCATGGAGACTTGGATGAGGAAATTTATATGGAACAACCAGAAGGATTCGAGGTCAAGGGTAAGGAGAAGTTTGTGTGCAGGTTGAAGAAAAGCTTGTATGGCCTCAAGTAAGCTCCTAGGCAATGGTACTTGAAATTTGACAGGTTTATGACTGAGCATGGCTACAGTAGGTGTCAATCAGACCATTGTGTGTATTTCAAGAGATTTGATAACGGTAGATACATTATTCTATTGTTGTATGTAGATGACATGCTGGTTGCAGGGTCTCACATGCAGGACATCTCAGAGCTTAAGGTAAAATTAGCTCAAACGTTTGCTATGAAGGATTTGGGAGCAGCAAAGAAAATCCTTGGCATGAGCATTAGGAGGGACAGGAAAAATCACAGGTTGATATTGTCTCAAGAAGATTATGTGGACAAGGTGCTGAAACGGTTCAATATGCAGGATGCTAAACCGGTAAGTACACCTTTGGCTGGACATTTCAAGTTAAGTAAAGAACAATGTCCCAATTCATATGAAGAGGTAGAGTACATGAGTAAGGTTCCATATTCTTCCGCAATAGGAAGTTTGATGTATGCAATGGTATGTACTAGACCAGATATTGCCCAAGCAGTGGGAGTGGTAAGTAAGTATATGGCTAATCCAGGTAAGGAACATTGGAAAGCAGTTCAATGGATCCTCAGATATCTGAGAGGAACCAGCAGTAGACACTTGTGCTATGGAGGTTCAGATACTTCTCTACATGGCTATGTAGATTCAGATATGGCAGGGGATTTGGATGGTAGAAGAAGCACCACAGGTTATGTTTTTACTGTAGGTGGAACAGTGGTTAGTTGGATATCTAAGTTGTAGAAGGTTGTAGCCTTGTCAACTACAGAAGCAGAATATATTGCAGCTACAGAAGCTAGCAAGGAGATGATATGGATGACACGATTCTTAGTAGAGCTTGGAAGGGAGCATGGAAGTTGCAGATTGTATAGTGACAGTCAGAGTGCAATCCATTTGGCTAAGAACTCAGCGTTTCACTCAAGAACCAAGCACATACAGCTAAGGTACCACTTCATACGGGAGGTATTGGAAGATGGTGAGTTGAAGCTGGAGAAAATCCATACAGACAAGAATCCTGCTGATATGCTAACAAAGCCGATTACTAAGGAGAAGTTGAATCTTCATTCAACTTCTATTGGTCTTCATGATTGAGTTGAAGATGGAGGAGCTAGAAGATATTGCTGTACAGGCACTGGTGCAGCTGGTTTATCTCCAAGTGGGAGATTGTTAGGGTGTGGAGCTAAAAGCTTCACCAAGGAGCATACAAAACAGTTTCTGGTCTACACAGGCGCCGGCGTCGGTCAGGAGCGACCGACGTCGGTCAGTTTCAATTACAGAGGCGCTGACGTTGGTAGCAGGGTCGGCCGGCGACGGTCACAGGCGAACAGACAGGAACCGACGTCGGTTACCTGCGTGTCTAGAAAGCGATTTCTGAGGACAGAAGCGAGTGTTTGCATGATGAGTTTGAGTTGTGAACTCAAACTCGCATCTCTATTATTAGCAATGTTATTTTTAGAGCCCTTGTTGAAGAGGTTAACTATTTGTTGTAATGGCATGCTTAAGTTTCCTATTTTCTATATGTAGGAAAGATCTTCTTAGCTATTGTGTGAAAGAGAGTTGAACTGTATGAGTAGAACATTGTGAATGTTTGAAGGACAGTATTGAGTTGCATCAATCCAGGTTGTTGGATTTGATTGTACTTGAGAGAGAGCTCTTGAGGAATAGAGATCTAGTGAGAGATCTTGTGTGCATCTGAGAGAGGTGTGGAAGAACGAAGTTTCTTCAAATTGTATTCCTATTGTAAAGAGTTTTAATACAAGTTTTCAGGGTGTTTTCTTGTATATCTTGTTCTGTGCTATTTATCATTTCAGTTACTTATCTATCTGATTTATTTCCGCGTTTATTGCTTTCACAAGTGTAATCCATTGTTGGTTGATCCCCAACAAGTGGACTACAAAAGGAAGACAAGATTTTGAAGAGGTCAAGAAAGCAATTTCAACAGCCCCAGTACTTAGTAACCCAGACTTTTTTAAGTCTTTTATAATGTATGTTTATGGAGGAGAGTTCAGTATTGCTGCTGTCCTAACATAGAAAGATGATCAATAAGAGGGAGAACACCCAATACCCTTTTTCTCAAGGAATCTTAGGGAGTATGAAGCTAGATACAACTTTGTGGAGAAATAGGCATATGCTATGGTAAAAACCCTCAATAAATTCAGGCATATGGTATCAGAAAATAAGATTTTGATACTTGTGGCTCATCCTAGTGTCAGAGAATACATTATGGAAGGTGAAATTACTAAAAAAAGAAAAAACTAGATAACAAAGATACTTGAGTATGATGTAGAGGTCAGACCCACTAAGCTGGTCAGAGGTAGGGGGTTGTGCCAATACATGGCTCAGGATATGGGAAAGATGATACCTGAAGAAACAAAAAAAGAAAATGTATTGAGGATATAATAAATTGATTAGAACTCTTGGGTCACAAACAGAATCCATTTTATGAAACATGGGATTTTTTAAAAAGAGCTCTCTTGGGACAAGAGGAGATACTATAGGTAGCAAGGGGTCCATTTTGTTTTAATTGACCAAGTTTTATTTAGAAGATATACTGATGGCATACTTTTAAGATGCATAGAGAAAGATGAAGCCAAGAAAATACTACATGAAATGAACCATGGAGTCTCAGGTGGACATTTTTTTGCAAGAACCAAAGCTATAAAGATAACTCAGGTAGGTTATTTCTAGCCCACTTTATTTACAAACTATTATCAACTAATCAAAAAGTGCCAATCTTGTCAGTATTATGTGGGGATGAAAAGGAATACAGCAATGCCCCTTAGTCCTATAATTATTGATGAACCCTTTGTTCAATGGGGTCTTGACTTCATTAGAATGATCAATTCAATGTCGAGTATGGGACACAAATGGATTCTAACTGCTATAGATTATTTTACCAGATGGAGTGAGGTAGTGCCACTCAAAGAAGTAATAGAAAATGTGAACCTAGACTTTCTGAGGAATATCACTACTCACTTTGGGCCTCCTTGTACCATAATTTTAGATAATGCTAAAGCATTTTTAGGGTCAAAAGTATCTGAGTTTGTACTAAAGTATGGAATCTATCTAAAAACTTCCTCAAATTATTACCCTTAGGGTAATGGTTTGGCAGAATCAACTAACAAAAACCTGATTAGACTTATTAAGAGAATAGGGGATGATCATCACAAAGAGTGGCATAAAGTGCTTAATATAGCACTATGGTATGATAGAATTACACCTAAACAAGTGACAAATATGTCCCCATATGAATTGGTATATGGTAAGCCTACTGTAATGCCCCTGAGCTTGGAGATTCCTACTCTCCAATTATTAAAATGGATTGAAATTGAGGAGAATGGCCCCATGCAGGTTAGACTTGTTGAACTCTTGGAAGTTAAAAAAAGAGGGATATAACACATGAATCATTATTGAAACATCAAAAAATAATCAAATACTGCTTCGATAAGAAAACTTCAAATCCCCATTTTGAAGTAGGTTCAGTTGTTTTGAAATGGGATGCGAGAGCTACCAAGACGGGTTGACACACTAAATTTGAAGCATTAAGATTCATGCATGTAAACAAAAAAATTCATTTGAGCTTGAAAAAATGGAGGATGAACCCATAGAGATTCCTATGGATGGGATCTATCTGAAACATTTCATTTAAGCAGTATCTCTTATGTATTATAGTTAGATAGTTTCCCTTTCCTTGTTGCTTTGTTTTCCCATTTTTCTTTCCCGCTCTTTCTTTTAATAAGTGTTCTTTGAACATGTGGCCATGGCTCAGAATCTTTTCAAAAAATTTGAAACTCTAGAATTTACTAAATCTTTCTCAAATCCCCAACATTCCCCAAAGTACCCTTACGCATCCACTTCTATGACGTGTTTGACTCACTGTCCCACATAGATTTGATAAGATTTTCTAACGGTTATCTAGTTTTAATGCCATTTTTGAGACTTGATGGGTCATTAAACACCCTAATAATAAGAGTTAAGTCTTAACAGTGTCTCAAACATTCTTGTGTTTGCTATAAAATCCCTATTACCTGCATTTTTAGTTCATAGCAAAACTTGCTTAGTAAAAGCACCTTCCCTATTGCAAGCTCCATACTTGTTACATAAGTTCACTAATTCCCAGTATAGACATAGATATGGAGGAGGCATAATCTTCACAATAGGGGTCTGGGATTCATGAATATATCGATAAGCTTCTCACTAGCAAATCATATGCTTTAGCCCCTGCACAACGCTTAAAGACCTATCTACAGACTGGAGTCTCCAAAGTTGGTTTTGTGATTGACCCAGCAAAGGTGAAGGATTTTGAAAATAGAATCACAGACCCAACCCTTCAAAATTTTGGCAAAGCTTTACGAGAAGGGGCACACCAAAGATGTATCTAAAGGGCCAAGGCTAGACAATACAAAACATTTTCAATGAGGATATGGACTTCCCAATTGGCACAATTCATTGTCCCAGGTGTACATTCATGCCCTGACTTAGTTGAAATATGTGCCAAATTATTTCATGTACCCTTAAAAACCATACAATATAGTCAATTCATGGTGAAAATTACACTGAAGGCCATCAGAGATATGTTGGCCATATATCATGACAAGACATCCACATTTCCCACCATTGCTAAAATGTAGAAAACATGGGCAAACGTCAATAATTAATTGAATTTTTTGAGATCAGAATTGCAATTAGGGGATGATGATACCACTGTTCCAATGTTGCCAATAGGAAGATCACAATTTGCACAGGCCAGTGAAGAGGCACTTTCCATGATGGATTTCATTTTTGGAATGAAAGAGGATATAACTATCTATGAAGAACAAATGGCTATTCTCTTTAGATCAAAAACTATAGACAAGTCTTAGGAGTATTAGTTGGATTTCTTTGATTAGATTGCTTATTCAATGGTTGACCAACTCACCCGTTTCAAATCTAAAGGGGTTTTCAGGTATTCTTCTTATCTATTTCACCTCATGTTGTATCAAAACACTGGCATCTTTTCATAATATATGCATTTGAATATGTATGACCCAAGTTTCGATCATAATAAGACCATTCCTGTGTCTGCATGGACACATATCTTGTCTAAAGAATTTGACCCATATAAATTTTGGGAACTTTTTGTTGCCCCTAATTTTTTTCACCTAAGCCCAGAGCCTGTTGAAAATAAATTAACTCCAAGTGTCAGAGGCCTCATGACAAATTGCACTATTCCTTGTGACTACTTTTTTGGATCCCATCATATTATCATTGGGGTCCATGGTTTTAATGGAGAACTAGTGTTTCTACCCAAGTTTTTGACTCTTAGGTTAGAATTCTTAGAGGTCACCCAGCAAGTGTCTATGATTGATAATGACTATGGCACTAGGAAGAAGAAAAAGAAAATTTATGATATTCCATGGGTAATGAAAAACATGGCCCTAGAGGTTAGGGATGTTGAGCACTTATTGCTGAGGAAGCTAGCTATCCTGGGTTTCTTTCTGATTGAAGATAAATAGAGACATGACCCAAATAGTTTCATAACCTCATGGATCAAGAATAACAAAGTCACCACTAGAATTGTGCATGAGGGTCATCCCTTTTGGGAAAATAGAAGAAACCCTAAGGAAGATATTCCTAATTTGTATGTAGAATTGATAGATTTTCCCCTTCAATAGGCCAGGCCATGGGAGACCTATTATGTTAAAGAAAATGATTTTGACCCTAAAATCAGAATGACTTCTAGTTTAAGAAGGGCATTGAAGAATAAAGACTAGAAACCTGAGAAAATAAAAGTCTACTGGAAGTATAGGCAATAAATTTTTGAGATAACTCACTCTTTTGGTAATGTAGATTTAGATGAGAAATGGGAGGCAATCTAGGATGAATGTCATCCATCTCTTTTCTCTAGCCATGATACAAGCAAACTATAGACACAGGGTGGAGAGTCAAAAGTAGAAATAGAATCCACTCATACAGTGCAGGCCCCAAGACAAACTTCATCTACAATTGCTGTAACTATTTGGCCCCAATCTCTCAGTGCCATTGAAAAACAAAAGAGTGTGGTATCCTCACCACCCATAGCTTCTCCATTAGTGTCAGCCTTTGGGGTTCCCAATTTTGTACAATCACCACTAGCAACAATGGTAAATGTTGAAGAAGAAGAAAGGCCAAGGCAACATAAGAATCTAAAATTTTAGCCTAATTCAAAGGAGGAGGTAGAGCCCTCACAACATCAACCATTAAGTACATCTGTTACTCCTTAGGTACATGTTATTTCTCCTTATTCTTCTTAGTCTCTTTCTTCTTCTATAGGGGTGACAATCCCAACTGGACAAATAATATCCCCTGCAACCTATGTTGTGCCAATTTCTCAATTTTCCCCACCTATTACTACTTAGGCCACATCATTGCCTCACTTTTCCCCCTCTATCCCAAAGATAATACCTCCTTAAATTCCTCCTAGCCAACATTTGGCTATTCTCTATGGCTTGCCACAGGGTTATCCTTTTGTGGGTGGGCATATTGCCTCTCCCTCTACCTTCCAAACTCAAGCAGACACTGCTAAGAAGGCTAGGGAAGCCCGAATGGAGAAAAATATGATGAAAGATAATAAAGCTATGGCTACACCACATATGAGGTCACTATTTAACCCAATCCAATAGCAACTAACTGTGACCCATTTGTCACCAAATGTAGTCAAGCCAAATGGGTAGATGTAGCCTCAAGATTATATATTGAGTGCAGTGGCTATGGATATGTCACTTTTTAGACCACAGGACAGGGTTGAGCTACTAAATGAATCCACTTCTATTTTAGCTACTAATTATTTGAAAGTATCAAAGAAGCTATAGAAGATGGAGGCTGATTTAGCTCAAGAGAAAGCAAACTATAGCGGTCTGACTACAGAAATCAAAGCCAAGAATAATGAAATAGAGAGTCTCAACAAATAATTGCAAGATACTATTACTTGTTAGACTCACCAGGCTATTCATGCCCTAAATGCTTCTTTGAAAGAAGAGCTGACATAGGAGAAACTTGTAATGATAGCCCTAAGGTAGGAAAAGGCAACATTACAAGAAGAATGTCAGGAAAACCTACAAAAGGTCACTCAGTTCCAGCAGAAGCTACTGAATGAGAAAACCAATGCTGCTACCATATAGGCCCAACTTCAAGTTGAGCAACAAATAACAAAACAATTTACACTTGAGTTGGCTAATAGGCCAAAGAATGCAGGAGTTTTGAACCTAGTCAAGGAGCTATATGTATCAGTATGGAAAAGAATCTCTAAGGAGATTACTCAGCTCAGACCATCTCTAACTTTCCTACTAAATGCACATAAATTATGTGAAAAGGTGGAGACTTCAGTTCAAGCCACTCTATGCACTATCTCTTTGAGAGTGTTTGATTCTCAAATGCTGTTGCAAAAGCTATGTGACACAACTGATGGAACATTATTAGCAGTAGGGATTAGTGATAGAATGATTGCTGCAAAAAGGGTGAATGAAGTTCTCAGTTGTAACTCTGAAGCAATTAATTACAAAGAGCTCCTTGATGTGGTAAAAGAGGGAATTAAAGACATGAAGTAGCATATTGAGGATTTGGTGTAATTGGGTCTTCCCTCCCCTTTTCTTGATAGCAACACTATGTTAATGGTTGATGAGATTAAACCTTTGTTGTTAGCTAGACAAAATGATCAGTCAGTTTTTTAGGGTTTAACAGATGATTCTTCAGTGCTAGAAGTGGAAGCTGTCTTGATCCCCATGTCCCAGCTTGAATTCCAATTGAAGGTTGCAGTTCATATTTTGTAGAGTTTTTCACACAAGGACATCATCAACCTTGATTTAGCCTTCCAATAATTGCAAAATAAGCAGGGACTATCTGATGTTGAATGGTCTGTTTATCAAACGGCCTTACAAAAGTTGTGATTTTTTACCACATTTTATATATTCTATGGATTCTTTTTTTGAGCAGGCTCAAAATTCCTTAGGGTCACCAAGAACTATAGAGTAAAATACTCTAAATTTTATTTTGAGTTTCAGTTGTGTGCTCCAAGTTTTATCCCTACGTGTTTTAGTTTCGAGGCAGTGAAGTTTTTGACACAGAGCGCGGGTGCGAGTTTTCATTTTTGCCTAGATTTTGTCTAAGTATCAAAGTCACGTAGAACATGTCAAGTGTCATCAGTCAGGACACATTTTATAATTTCTATAAGTTGCACAAAACATGCCATGTGTCCCATTATAACTCAGTGGAGCATGACAAGTGTCAATATTCATGTTTCAAGTTTCTTATGAGTTTCAAAAGCTTCTTTCAATAAGCGTTTCTCAGTACACATGGAAGGTGCCAAGTGGAAAATGTAGAAGTTTTTTATGTATTTTTATAAATCCAACAAAAAGTGCCATGTGTCCCTAGCTAAATCTTGGTAGAGACCGCCAAGTGTCAACATCTGCAATTTTTTCATTTTGTTTCATTATTGAATAAAGACTGTAGTGGGCCCCAAGTTTTGTTTCTAAAGTAAGTAGAAGCTTCCAAGTGTCATCATCCATGTGAATCTAAAATGAGTCCTGAATGTTTCTATAGTGTAGCTAAAGCTCAATAGAAACTGCCACATGTCACCTTCCGCAAGATTTTCAAAAAGTATCTAAAGCTTTTATAGACAAGCAAAAGCCGCCATGTGTCACTTGTTAAATATCAGTGGAAAGCACCACCTATCCCCGTTCCCCTTTTTGAAGCTACTCAAGTAAGAAGTGTTGTGGGTTCCATTTTCTGTAAGATTGATAAAGTTTTAAAGCAGTGGACTGTGACAGATGTCAAAGATGAAGCACTCCTGATACAAAGACACAGTAAAGAGTATAAATTAAGCAGAAAGTGCCGCATGTCTTTTGTAAGTGCCGCAAAAGCTGCCAAGTGTCATTTTTTGGTGCTTTCTAAATAATGAGATGATTTTCAAGTAGAGTAAGTGGAGCAAGCCAAGTTTCCTCACCTGTTTCATAGTGAAAAGTGTCACGTGTATCTAATTCAGCCAATGAACTTGCAGGGAGACTAAACATTTTAGATCCAAAAAATATCTTCTATTAAACACTTCCAGTTAAGTTCCAGCTCAGTTAGGCCATTGGGATTTAAACTTGTAGAGAGGCCAATGTTAGAGATCTAAGAGATATCTTTTGTTAAAGACTTCTAATTAAGTTAGAGTTTAGTTAGACCGTTGGGATGGGAACATGCAGGCAATCTTGAGCTAGTCCTATGATATAAATATGGGTAAAAATTGGAGGAGACGACATCAATAGATATCATCATCAGAAGAGAGAGAGAATTTTTTGTAAGAGATTGTTATCAAGAAGTTTTTTAGACTTTCTTGTTGTGGCCAGTAATATTATTGGCCTTTATTGTATTTTCTTGATTTAGAATGTTTGTATAACTGTGCATGTATCTGTGCCTTTTATGTGACTAAAAAACTAATAAGAATACTGCTACAAAATCATCTAAGTTTTGAGCCTTTGATTTTATTTGTTTTCATCTTTTACATTGATCATGCATTGTTTTCTCTTTAATGTAATTGAATCCTAAAGATAGCTTCACTATGCTTAGTATTAAGGATCAAATTAAACTTAGGCACATTGCCATAGTTAAATTTTGTTTCATTGCATTAGTGATTCCATTTAATTTATCTCCCTTTTCTCACAATACATTTCAGATAAAGAAGAGCCACCTTCTTTAAAATCTGGAGGTCGTTTCAGGTCACAAGTCCCACATTCCTGAAACTTCCCATTGTTGGTGTTGGAAATAGCACAATTCTAAGCATCAACAGTATCCCATATCTCTTATTTAGAATGTTATGGGAAAGGATCTAAATTTTTTTTCAAATCCTTGTCTTGTGTTTGCTTTGCCTGAGGAGGATTAATTGGAGAGCTAAGATCAATGAGGTTACATCTATCAAGTCCTATATTTTTTGTTTCAAATTGATACATCTATTTATTATGTGGCTTGGTGCCTTATGAAAATTATAAAATACATCCTAATCATATCCACATGAAAGGTGCTTTGTTGGATCAACCTCCTGAATAGGAGGGAGAGATATGACATTACATTCCAATAGCTACTATAAGACTCTAGATGGAGATACTAGTAGATTGGTAAAGGCTCACTAAGGTAGTTGTGATAAAACCACTCACTAAGGGGGGTTTGAAGCTACATTAAGCGTAGGTTAATTTTGACTTTTTGTATCATTAACCTTTACTTTATATGGGACTTTACTATTAATCTTATTTTTTGTTTTTGATATGTTTGTGTAATTGAGTTTGACCATTGAAATTAATTTGAATTCCCTTTCCTTTAGTGTATGACATAACTCAGTGAAGGATGAGAACTTTTTGAACATTATTGACTAATGCAGAACCGATAGAAGACTTTGTTTGAAGATATCTTTTAATTCTTGATTGGTCATGGGGCTAGTCATTTTTGCCAAGATAGTCCTATATCAAAGAATGTAATATGAGATGCTTATTTGACCTTTATTTCTATTGTGAAATTTACACATAAGAAACCTTGTCACCTATTTTAATGTTGAATCTAACTAGAAATATGCCATCTAAAGGATTGAATGTGTTGATTGACTAATTTGATAGACTATAGAACCATTGTAGAGCATAATCCTTTAAAATTTATAGAAATAGCTTAGTTAGTAACCAGTCATTTGGCACATAGTCCAATCATGATACATTAAAATATCTCAAGTGTGTCTCTAGATCACCCTTTCCATCATATAGAGTGAGCTTTAGTTGGACAAAACCTGGTGGCAAAGGTGTAGAAATAATATAGTATGCCAATCGTGTATGAAGTAGAGAAAAAGAATCCAAATCTTGTGTTGGTTTAGACGCACCTTTCTTAAGATGTATCACCTTAGATTGAAGAGATTTTATCTCTTACATAATGTCAAACACATCAAGAGACAAAGATGTACTAGCCATAATTGGTGGTGCCTCATAAGAGATTGGGTTGATATAGGGGTTGTTGAGACATAATTGTCCCCGTAGTGTCATTTGCAACTAATTGTTCTATGGTTTGAGAGGATTGACCATTGTTTGTTTATTTTTTTGTTTTTCTTGTAATATTTTAAGCATATCATCTTGTATATTAATATGTTTAGTTAAAATATCTTGAAGTTCCCTCTTATCAGTTTCATCAAAACTAATATATTGGGCCATTGTTAAAGTAGGAAAACAAATCAAAAATGGATTGATTTTTTTTGCAATAAGTTGTAATAATCAAAATGTGATGGAAGGAAAGTACTGAATAAAGGAAATGTAAAGTCCTAAAAATAGAAAACTTTCATAAAAAGGATACGAAGCTCACAAACATGTAAGGTGATACCTCAAAAAGTAAAGGGACCTAGTAAAATCAACTAAGGTTTAAAATAAATGATTTTTTAAATTACTATAGTAAATTTTAAAAATTAAATGGAAATTCTAATTTCTATTTGTAGAAAAAAAGGAAAAAAAATACTAGAAAAATCAGAAAGGAATTTTCCTTAGGGTTTATAGGGTTTTTGTTCACAAACGAAGTAAGTTGGGTTCACCAAATGATTTAACGTTTTTGGAAATAATGGATTTTTATTCCTATTTTAGTTATAGATTTGTATTAATAAATCAATAAATAATATTAATCAAATTTATTTGTCTTTTTTTACCTTTCTAAAAATAGTAATAAATAAGGAAAAATAATGACTTAGCTAGAAATAGGTTGAAATGGCTAATACAAAGTCTGAAACTAGTTGTGTAGGATTAGGACAATGTCATGAATTTGAATCTATATTTTTTTGAGTGAAAGGTAGGATCATCAAAAATAGAACACTTTAGGGTCTGGTATTGTTATCCACTTTTATCAATGTTGTCCAAATTGGTCATGGAGACCTAATTTTTTTTGGGGTTTTGTGATGTTCCTATGTGAGCCTACTTATGAAATATTGAGTGTTGGTTATCAATTGAACTCTTTGTAAAGTTGTTTTAATCTTCAAACCCTAACCCTCTATCATGATTGATAAAATGATATTTGAATCACTTATAGAAAGGGGGGTTAGTGTTTAATATGTACTGAATGTGTAATCCGCACCCCTTGTGTGGGCATGTTGCTTACATACCAATAATTTGAAGAGGGATCAAGCCATATGTAGTTCTCCCACCTAATGTGCTTTGTAAAATAGTGTGATGCAGATTCAATAATGCCAAATTGAGAGTGATTAAGGTGGATAGGGATTGGTATGAGGGTTTGAGTGTGTTTGTAGCTATGTTGGGTGATTGTATGTAAAGAATAGGGAAGTTTGCCTTAATGTTTTATTGGTATTTTTGCTTGCTTTGTAAGATTTGCCACCTCCCTTTTGTAAATGAACTTTAGATGGGATTTTATAGGGAATGATTGGTCACGGGTTAGATGTATTCATGCTAGGCTAACATAATGAAGGATAGGGATCAAATGAAAATGACTATTTGGGCTTAAAGTAAAAATGGATAAGAGTGTCAAAAATAGGACACCTTAGGGTCCAATGCTATAGTCTAAGTATGGTGCTCTTGTCTTATAGGTTCAAGACCTAGGGGGATAAGATTGGCTTGGGTGGAATAATCATTTAAAAAGCTTAGGCTGACAAGAAATGAGTAAAAAGGTGTCTAGAAGGGTCACAAGAGCATGTAAGAAGGACCTATGGATTGGGTGTCATAAGCCACACTCAAACTACCAATTTGGACATTTTATATGACTATAGTTATTAAAGCTAAAATCCCTTCATATTTTCACACACCACTTTCTATATAGTAAATTAAATAAATTTTATCACCCTCTAGACCTTTTACTTATCCTAAGAATCCTCCTAAATGGTATGACCCTAATAAATTTTGTTGGTTCCATGTTGACATTGGTCACTCCCATGAATCTTGTAGAGGGCTCACTAAAATTGATGTTTCTTATATTCTTGGTGATTAATTTAATCATGAATCCATGATCAACTTTCATCATCAAGAATACACCATTGCATCTCAAAAATGATAGGTTTCTAAAGCTTGTACCTCAAATAGCCAAAAATATTTTTCAAATAGTCAACCAAATACCAAGGATGTGTATGTCATTGATTCTGATTAAGATCAATATTATAACAAATCCCAATATTTTAACATTACCAAGGTCAATTATCATTGTAAGATAGATCATAAATATCCTATTACCAAACCTAAGAAATAATATTTAGAAGAACAACTTCTCAAAAACACTAGAACCACTAATCTAGTTTCAGAAGCCTATGAGGAACCACTTCCTCCTTCTAAACCTCAAACCACGTTTATTCCTTCAAAAGCTACTTTACATCCTAAACACCGTAATGGTTCTTATAAATCTCATTGCAACATTCTTGAAGAACTTAACTCTATGCCTTATAAGATTCCACTTATGGATTTGGTTAATACCTCACCCTATCATCACAAGTTCCTTATGAAACAACTCTAAGAAATTGAAGATCCATCTTCTATCAATAAAGAAACACCTCTTATTGAATCTTAACCCACCAACGCACATACCATTGAAACTATGTGTCTTTATTCAAAGCCTTCTATTGAATTTTTTGAAGAGGAAATGATCAATGATAAAATTATTATTCATGCTAATAATCCACTACTTTTTATTAAAATAGCCATTAATACTACCCTTATCTATAAATTTCTAGTTGATGAAGGATCTGGTATTAATGTGACATCATTATGGCTTATCCAACAACTTGGTTATAACAAGGATCATCTTAAGCAAACTTGTCTTACCTATCATGGTTTTGATAAGACTAATCAAAATCCACTTGGTTACATTTGGATTCCATTAACCATTAGACCTAAGACTATTATAAATAAGCTTATGGTCCTCAATTTACCATTATCTTATAATATACTCCTTGGTCATCCATGGACTCATAGAATGAGGGCCATTGCTTCTTTTGATAGCCAATTCATTAAATTATTACATAATGGAAAATCTTATAATCATGAGGCTGATCCCAACCAATGGAGTATTTAGCTTCCTAATCCCAAATCTCAGTATCATATTCCTACTATTCCTAAGATCAATAGTGTTATTTTACCCAAGTTTATCAACATTAATCCCAATTTACAAGTCACTCTTATGGATTATGATGATAATGAACCTAATGACTTGAAACATACTTGCAATACTACCAAGCTACCTCCATACATTTTGTAGTGGCTTCCTCCTTCTTTATTACCTAGGGACCGTATTATTCCTCTTATTGATGTGATTACTGACTTTCCCCCTCCATGCAATGCTTAGGAGCCTTCTTTACCATAAGACACCTTCACTTACAATGATTTTGGAGAGGCCAAATTATTTTAAGATCCTTTCATCATGTTTCCATGTACATTCAGTAATATTGGGATTTCACCATTTGAAACTCCCCTTGATCTCAAGCATGTACAATTTCTCCAACATATGATGATAATTACATAATGGCCCAAGATCAATCTTGAGACTTGTTTGTCCAAAATTATCAAAAAAACTTAGCTCAAATTCATGCTTTTAATAATGATATCCATACCATTTCCATAGATCATGACTTTGATCTTGAAGGTTATATACGTACTACCAATTCTCCACATCTTGATACCCCTTCGGTGGTAGAGAAAATTATACCTTCTAAACCTCTAAAAATTCTTACCTCTTCTTTACCACCTATATATCTAATCATTACCTCTAATCCTTCTCCCATCACCAAAATGAATGACACTCTAATCCCTTCTAATTCATCTTCCTCTTTTAATAAGGATATCCATACTGTTTCCATAGATCATGAATTTGATCCCGAAGGTTATATACCTACTACCAATTCTCCACTTCTTGATACCCCTTGGGTGGTAGAGTAAATTATACATTTCAAACCTCTAAAAATTCATACATATTCTTTACCAGCTATAGATCCAATCATTACCTCTAATCCTTCTCCCATCACTGAACTAAATGACACTCTAATCCCTTTTGATCCATCTTCCTCTCCTACTCTTGAGATTACACTCAATACCAAGGAAACCAATGTTCATCAGATACTTTCTAAGTATGATCACCACAGTAATAAAATTTTAGATCTGGAATTAAATGTTGAGTATTATGGTCCTCTTCCCACCTTGCCTAGTGATGAATCTATTTTTAAAAACTTCATACTCGAGAACCTCAACTTCCTCAACAAAGTCATAAAATTAGGAATTTTAAAACCAAAACCCCTTGTTTTAATAACTTATTTGCTAGTATTGGCCCCAAATTTAATCCAATTTCTTCCTTACCTAATGCATCATATCATTTCCAAGATGACAATGCCATGCTTATTGAAGAAACCACTCATATTGAGTATGGTACTCCATCTTTCCCTCAACCAATTATAATTTCTTGCAAACTCTCACCAATTAAACATGATAATTTTAGTTTATTATTTGATAGATATCATGATATCTTTACTTGGTCCTATGAGGACATGCCTGGTATTGACCCTAGCATTATGGTGCATAACATCATTACTTATCATGATGTCAAGTTTGTGCATAAAAAATAATGGAAATTTACACCCAAAATTTCCACCTTATATCACATGGAAATCATCAAATTACTTGATGCTAAATTTATCAAACTAGTGGATTATTCTGAATGTGTTTCTAACATTGTTTTTGTTCAAAAAAATTTCATAAGGTCATTCTTATTTCCATTGATTTTTGTAATATTAACCTCACTTGTCCTAAGGACAACTTACCTTTACCTTCATTACATGCCATTGTTGATTTCATGGTTGGTTATGAAATTTTATATCTTATAGATGGATTCTCAAGCTACAATAAAATTCACATTACCCCTAAAGACCAATATAAGACCACTTTCACCATAGAATAGGGCACCTATTAGTATGTCAAAATGCCCTTTAGCCTCAAAATTGTCAAAGCCACTTACCATTGAGAAATGACCCATATATTTCATGATCTTATCCATAAAATTATCAAAACCTATGTGGATTATCTCATTACTAAATCCAAAAGTCATAAGACTCATCTCTCCAATCATGTTATCATCTTTGACCACCTTTTTAAATACTTGGTTAGATTCAATCCTTACAAATGTGTCTTTGGTGTCACATCTAGAAAATTGTTAGGATTCCTAGTTTCTCTCCATGGCATCGATGTCGACCCTACTAATATTAGTGCTATCATCAACATGCCCATTACTTGATCCATTCCAAACATTCATACATACTTATGCAAACTTGGGGCAATTAGATGATTTATCCCAAAAAATGTCATATCATATTCACTCTATTAATTCTCTTCTTAAGAAAGGTAATGGCTTAGAATAGATGAACCCATGTCAAAAGGACTTTGATAACATGAAATATTCATTGATTCACCCACCTATAATTCATCCTCCTTCCAATGATCGACCCTTGATTTTATATACTTCTTCCACACCTATATCAGTTATTGAAATGCTTGACCAACAAGATAATATCGGAAGAGAGTATACCATTCACTATATTAGCTGAGGCCTCATATATTATGAAACATGTTATACCAAATTCAAACATCATTGCCTCACCATCTATTTTTCAACTAAAAATCTTCAACATTACATGTTATACCAGACCACTTATGTCATCATTGATTTCGACCCCCTTCATCACTTTTTATCCAAAGTCTTTTTTCCTGGAGATAGAATTGGAAAATGGATGGTCCTCCTTATGGAATTTGATCTCTACATTATCACTCAAAAATTTGTCAAAGGACAAGTCATAACTGATCAAATTGTCTTATCTCCCATACTAGCTACCAATCCCTTTCAAGATTGTCTCCCAGATGATAATATTCTCTACATTGAAGGTCTTAATCAAGCTATTTCTCTAAAAGATTATTTTCATAACTTTACCTATGATATTGAAGTAAATAATATTGATGAATCCTCTATTCTTTTTGATACAAATAAACTTAAAGTAGTTATTGAGGAGCTTCTTAAAATTAATATTGACTTTCATGAGGATACTTAGACCCTTCACTTTGATGGTGCTAAATGCCTTTAAGGAGCTAGGGCAGGTTGCATTCATACAAGTCCTATTGGTAAAATCATTCCTTTACCTTTTTGCTTCACCTTTGATGTCACCAACAATATGGCCAAATATGAAGCTCTAATATTGGGCATAAGAGTCACTCTTGATTTAGACATTTAATATTTGCATGCTTTAGGTGATTCCCAACTTATTTGCTACCAAATCAATGGTGGTTACCAATAAAAAAGTAAAAATGACATTACCTATGATAAAATTGCCACCACTCTCACTAAATATTTTATCTCTTTTACCATTGAACCTATCCCTTGAGATTAAAACTCCATTGTTGATTCCCTCACTTCTTTAGCTTCTCTCTGTCATCCCTACCAAGTTATTTCTAATCCTAATTTTCTTATATAAATAATAAAATCTCCATCTTCTAATCAACCACTAAATTCACTTATCTACCACATCAAATTAGTTACCATTCCACAAAGTCCATGGTATAAAGACATTATTCGATTCTTGGAGCATCAAACTTATCCTCCTAACTTAGACTCTCATGAAAAGACATGTATTCATAAACAAGATTTCAAGTATGTCTTTTGATATAACATCCTTTAATATTGCAATGTTAAAGGTACCTTGCTCTATTATGTTATGTAAGATGATGTCCCTCCTCTTATTGAACAAGCACATAGGGGAATTTTTGGTGGATATTATAGTAGACATGTTATATAGCCCAAAAATGCCTACGTATGGGTTAATTTTGGACTACTCTTGAAAAGGATACAATCAAATTCACTAAAAAAATGTAATCCTTTCCAACTTAATGATGATATAATTCATTCACCTCCAATCAAGATTCAAATTATCTAATCTCCTTAGCCATTTTCCATGGGGGGATTAGATCTCATCAGCAAATTACCTCACTCCCAAGATGGGCATGTTTTTATCATCATCATTACCAAATATTTTACCAAATGGGTTGAAGCCATGCCCCTTATTAATGTCACTAGTAATTCCATTAACAAATTTATTCTTAATCAAATCATTTTCCACTTTGGTGTTCCCCATACTCTCATTTTTGACAATGGTGGTAATTTTAGAAAAAGGGTTGTCAAACAACTTTGTGCTAAATTTAAGATCAATCAAAAAAATTCTACACCTTATCATCCATAATGAAATTGATAAGTTAAGGCTAATAATAAAATTATATAAAACAAAATTCATGAAACCCACAGGGATTGGCATGTTCACCTTTATCCTACTTTTACGACCTATCAGACCATCATACATACTGCCACTAGAGAAACACCATTCTCTCTAGTCTATGGTTATGAGTCAGTTATTCCATTAGAAGTTGAACTTCCCTCTCTTCATATATCTCTTCATGGTATCAATCACGATGAATAATTATGTAATAATTTCTTTCATTCTCTTGATCTCCTTGATGAACAGCATCTTTCTATCTTGCAACATAATCACTAATACAAGGCTCGTATTGCCAAACAACATAACAAAAGTGTCAAAATTTGCACATTTAATGTTGGTGATGTTGTCCTAAAATTAGATTTCACCCAAGATAAATAAGGTAAATACACCCAAAACTGGTGGGGTCCCTATTTAGTCAAAGACATTCTTGGTCTAAGCACCTATTGTCTTCAAACTAATGAAAGCCATATTTTCAAAGAACCCACCAATGCATAATTCCTTAAAAAATTTGTTGCCTAAACATTTCCTTATTTTCATGCTTTAGATCTACATCTATCTAACACTTTTTTTAGGTTACTTACATGGGTCACTCCCTCTATAGTAGTTCTCTTTTTTCACAAACCTTTAGTCCTTCCTTTTTAGTCTTTTGGTTTCCCCTTTCTCTCATGAGTTGCATTTTAAAACTGTGGATACGACCCAGTATTCTTTATTATGTACCATAGTATTATTTATTTTCATATTCTTTTTTACACACTTTTTACATCCCTTGGATTTATATTTTATGAGTTGCATTGTAAAACTGTGGATAGGACTCGATCTTCCTCATAAATATAATTTTTTTTTTTTATCTCATTTAGTTTTGCAATGCTTTGTGGCACCCTCATGGGTTTTTATTTTATGAGTTGTAGAGTAAGACCATGGATAAGACATGGCCTTCCTAATAAAATAACTATCATGTTATTCCTTTTCTAAAAATGTGCTTTTGATCCTTGTTCTCAACATTAGCTTTTGTTTCTTTTGGTAGATGTAATTTGCAAAACAATCTATGTTAGCATGTTTTCCTCTATTTACCTTATTCTTATGATAAGGAATCACACTTTACTATCATTATATCCATTTTTTGCTCATTGTCACATTTTTTTATGATTTGAAACAATTCAAATTTTTCAATTTTTAATTCCTCCTGATTTCCTTTCCTTTCACTCCATATTGGATAAAATAAAGTCAAAGTCAAGATAACACTTTTATTTCACCTATATTTATGAGACTCTTAGACCCCATGCTCTTTGAAGTTCTCTCTCTTATAAACCAAGCCCCAAGTATTCAAATGAAAGTCATCCTTAACACCCATGTTTGGTTTTTTGAATCTATATGGAGGATGAATAGAAAATGCCATCAATAAAGTTAAAAGCCAACTCATTTGAAAAAAAAAAGATAATGATATACAAAAGGTAACATATAAATTTTAAAATTTAAAATCACACCAAAATACATGGTTACAAGCATATATCCTATCTTTAATCGAAGCTCAAACTCCACAGTTGGCTTCACAATAGAGCCAAGTTCCATTAGGGTGTGATAGGTGTTAGGACATGTTCCAAAGTCTTAACATTAGGTTAGATTTTTTGGTAGGTTAAATAAATAATTATTGTTAATGGGGCATGCATATTTTTAATAAAGACACCCCCATAAAATAAAGTTACTTAGTTTTAGTTTGAGGTAGTTTTTATGTTTTGTGTTAATTAATTAGAACTAACTTATAAGTTGATTTCTCATAAAAAGTTGGTTATAAGATTAGTTGGTTTTATTGGTCATGGGTAAAATTTATATAATCTATGTTTGCAATGAAAAAGGGTTAATGGAGTAAAGGCACCCTTATGTACTTGTTTTTTTCAAAATTAATAAAATACTTGTGCACTCGTACTAAGCGGGGACAAGGTTCAAATTATTTGATCAAGGAGTTATCAGTGGTATCATAACTTGGTTTTGTCCATCACAGTGAATTTTGGGAGCTTGGTGAATTCGAAAGAAGGCAAGGTGAAAAGTTTAATTCACAAGAAATCAAATGGTGTGAAATAAGGTATGTCATATCAAGCAAATATTTCATGGGTTTAAATGTAATGTCGAAAGTTTGAAAAATTATTAAATTATTTTAATTTTTTAAATATTTTTGCATTTAAACCTGTGTATTTCTCTTATATGACCATCTGGTCATTTTTGCCATTCAAGATCCATCAAAATTGTATTGAAACTCCTCATCTGGTATTAAAAATGATTTTCTTAGAATTTAAATGTTATTAAACTCATTATTCTTTGGCAAAAATAAACTTATACGACCTATTTGCATATTGAAAACCTGTATATTTTTCATCCATGGCTGCCATTGTTGATTGCATTCATTTTCAGCCCTTTTGAATCCATAAACACCTGTTAATCTAGGTAAAACCCCTATTTTTAATCCTCAAAGGAAAATCTAGAAAATGTTTTGATTTTTATAGCCAATGGTATGGCCTTTCAATGCCCTAGCTGCAATTTGAAACCATTTCTAGCAAAAAATACCTTTAAAAATTTGTTAAAATCAGCCAAAATCAGATTTATACTACCTGTACAGATTTGTACAACCATAGGGAGTGAGACTAGGTGCATAAAATAGTTGCAGAAGCTGCCATGGCATTCCAAGAAAAAATGGTGCAAGAATAAAAATCAGGGAAATAATTTTTATGTTTCTAAAGTTTTGGATATCAAAACTTTTGCCTTAAATGGGTGTTACGTGAGAAGCTTGGCTAAGAAGGCTAAAAAGGGAAAAATCTTGGATTTATTTACACACATGTAATTTTTTTTTTTTTTTTTAAATTTTTCTTCATAGACAAAATCTAGCATAAGTACAAGTTTCTGAGTATTATATTTTGAAAGTGCTCTTAGAGTAATTGGTTAAAGTCATTTTGTAAGAAGCTTGCAAAGAGGAGGTCAAGGGTTCAAATCCCTTCTTTTTGGAAGAAATTTCTTCAGGATATACTTTTTTTAAAAGGAATATTCCATTTTAAATCTACTTTTTGTTGCCTTGAAAGTTGTGAAAAGCATACTTATTGTATAGTGTTGTTTTAAAAATAGAAAAAGGGGAATTAAATTCTATTTCTTTTACATTGTTGTGGTGACATAAAGGTGTAATTTGTGGAATAAGGAAGTAATTTGGTGAAATAAGGGTGTAATCAATTGATTTTTGGTGAGGTTAAGTGCAAAACCCATCAAAAACTCTTGTTTTTATTTTTTTTTCTACACAGAGATTAAGTGAAAAACCCCATAGAAGCAGTGTCTTGTGTAGTAAGTGTGATATTTGTTTCATCTCTTTTGCATTTTGTCACACTTTTCTCTATTGCACTTGATTTTATTTCAAGATGCTGAAAGTTCAAAACTTACTTTCAGATGGTAATAAATTAACAATTTCCAATTATTCTAATTGGAAATGATTGATGGAGGCTTCACTAGTTTTTAATGAGTTATAGAATATTGTCAAGAAGGAAAATCCCACATTGCCAATAGAATAGGATAAATTAGATGTATTCAATTTGCATGATTCTAAGTCCTTATCTCTAATTAAATGTTTTTATGTCGTGATACTTATGTTCATATTGAACATTCTCCTCATAGTTACATTGCATGGAAAACATTGTCAGATTCGTATGATAAGAAACATAAGCATAAGAAGATAGATATTTATATTCAATTATTTACTTTGTCATTAGATGAATATGGGGATATGGGAGAATATATTTCTAAGTTGAAAAATATCACTACTGAGTACACTAAGGCTGGGTTTAGAAAACTAGATGATGACCTCATAGTCACTACTGCTTTGAAAGGACTACTTGGGTCCTATAGAAATTTTGTTGAAATGTTGCATGTCTCTGACAAGATCACAGGCATCACATTTTATAAGTCGGTTGAGTTTCTCATCCAACATGACCTCTCTCTACCCAATAAATCCAATAAAATTGAATAAGCCCATATTTTAGAGTCAAATCCTAGTTCATCTTCATCTGGGCATCAAAATAATAGAGGAAAATTATTATAGAGGGGGTCGAGGTTATAGAGGAGGCAGATATCAAAATAGAGGTAAGGTCTATTCAAATAAACAACAATAAAACCAATCACATTCACATGAAACAAGTGATCAAAGACATGGTCACAATTCATATAGGGGTAGAGGTCAAGGTAGATCAAACATTCAATGTCATAGATGTGGAAAATTTGGTCACATTGCCTCACAATGTAGGATTCCTTTTGATAAAATTTAGAGGCCACAAAAAGTGATTAAATATAACTCTACTCAGTATGTTGATCATGACTATGATGAGTCTAGTAATGTTTCCCATGAATATGCATTCACTACTTTAGGGCACATTGATTATATAGAATATGAGGCTAGAGATGAGCTCACATATGTATGGGTTTTAGACACAAGAGAAACCAAACACATGACATTTAAGAGAGATTTCTTTTGGTATTTCAATGAAGCTTCTCTCTCTCCAGTTGCCTTAGCATATAAGTCTATGAATACACCACTAGGACTTGGATCTATTTAGATTCTTCTTCCTAATGGGTCTATAAAATACTTGGAGGATGTTTGGTATGTTCCCACATTAAAGAAACACTTACTTTATTTAGTAACTATTTGAAATAAAGGTTATCAAATTGTGCTTGAAAATGGGCTCATTTACATCAATTCAGTGAAATAAGACTATAGAACAATGTATACAAGATATGAAGATGGAAACTTGGTTAGATTGCAGTGTAAAGTGCTTCCTCCCACTATCGACCTTGTGGTAGTTGTTAACACAAGTATAGGTACTATATCTACACAGTGGTTATGGCATCTCTGCTATGGACATTTGAATATCCACTCTTTAGTGGATTTGTAGAGATATCGTATGGTGAGTGGGTTGCCCACTTTTCGTAAAGATAGTATTCTTTATGAGTCATGTGTTTTGGGCAAACAAAGTCTAGAAAATTTTCTTAAATAGTCATCCTGGAGAGCTAAAAAGTGTTTACAGTTAGTTCATAGTGATGTATGTGACATGAAAAAGTCATCCATTGGTGGTTGTAGATACTTTGTCTTGTTTATTGATGACTTTTCTCAGATGACTTGGGTATTTTTTATGAAAAATAAATCTAAAGTTTTCGCTAAGTTTGTTGATTAGTTACACTTAGTCAAAAAAGAAATAGGTTCACATTTGGTCACTTTTCATTCAAGTAATGGAGGTGAGTATACCTCAAATGAATTTTTAGATTATTTTTGAGAACATGGCATTTATTGACAATATAGTAATTCTTATACTCCACAACAAAATAGAGTATTTGAAAGAATAAATAAAACTTTAGAGGGCACAACATGTACCATGTTGCACTATAAATAGCTTGATGGTAAATTTTGGGCAGAAGCCATTGGTACTATAGTGTATTTGAGAAATAGGTCCCCCATAGTTGCACTTTTGGGACAAACTCCATATGAGGCATGGTATGGGTTTAAACCAAAAGTTAAAAACTTGAAAGTGTTTGGTTGTCTTTGTTTTGCTTTGGTTCCTATTAAACATAGAACTAAGTTGGAACCATGAAGTCAAAAATGCATCTTTCTTGGAAGATAAAAAGGGGTTTCATATGCTTGCATAGGATACAAGAAAATTCATAGTGAGTCGAGATGAAATATTTGATGAGTTTGGGACTATGAACACTACAAAGATTGATTCTCAAATTGATAGATTAGGGAGGAAAAATACAAAAAGAGATAAGGGTTTAAATAATGGGGATAACTCTTCAAAGTTGTGATATGAAACTCAAATTCCTTCACTTTCCTCTCCATCTAAAAGTTCACAAGTTGATGACTTAGAAATTATTGAAAATTATCTAATTCCCCCTTCAAATGATGCACATGATGAGAATTCTAGAGTCCCTGATTTGAATAATTTGACTAAGTATCCAAAATGGGCTCAAAGTAATTTTTATAACTTGAAAGCATATGAATTTGGTTTAATAAGGCCCTTGAATTCTCAAAAATAGGTAAACTATGCTATGGTTGTTACTACTTCTTCCTCTGAGCCATCCACTTTTAAGGAAGCATCTACTGAACATGTTTAGCAATAAGTAATGAAAAGTGAGTATGATACCATACTTAGCAATAATACATGGGTTTTAGTTCATCCTCCTCCACATGTTAAACCCATAGGATTTAAATGGGTTTATAAGACTAAGTATAAATTAGATGGCTCCATTGATAAACATAAGGCAAGACTTATTGCAAAAGGATATGTGCAACAAGAAGGTATTGACTATGAGGAAACATTTGCAACAACTGCCAAATGGCACACTATTCATATGGTACTTTCCTTAGAAACACAAAATGGTTGGAAATTACATCAATTGGATGTTAAAATTGCTTTTTTAAGTGGTGATTTATAGGAAGAAGTATATATGAAACAACCCCAGGGTTTTGAACAGATGGGTTCCAAACACAAAGTGTGTAAATTGATAAAAGCTTTGTATGGGCTCAAACAGGCACCTAGGACTTGGTATGAGAAAATGGCTTCATACTTGAAATCCATTAGTTTTCATTGTAGTGAATCTGATGATACTCTCTATTTTTGAGTGCAGGGTAAGAAAATGGTGCTACTTATTCTCTATGTCGATGACTTGTTTATCACAGGTAATGATGAAAACCATAACAAGTCTATGAAGAAAGAATTAAAAGATGGGTTTGAGATGACATATCTTGGCCTTCTTCACTACTATCTAGGCATAGAGGTAACTCAAAAAGAGCATAATATTTTCATTTCACAAACTAAGTATATTCTTGAGTTATTAGATAGGTTTGGCATGAGTGATTTCAAACCTACCTTCACTCCCATGGAAAGTAACTTCAAATTGTCTAAGGATGATAGCAGTGCATTTTTTGATGGCACCATATATAGAAAATTGGTGGGAGGTTTGATATACTTGATGACTACTAGGCCTAATATTTCATTTTTAGTTGGAATTTTATCTAAGTTTATGCATGAGCCTAGAGAAATTTATTGGCATGCGACAAAATGAGTACTTCATTACCTTCAGGGAATGAAAACATATGGCCTTGAATACCACCACAACAAGAACTTCAAACTTGTTGGATATTGTGATGCAGATTTTGGTTGATGTGTGGATGATAGAGTGTCAACCACAAGATACACTATGCATATGGGTTTAGTTACCATTGCTTGGTGTTGTAATAAGTAGGATACAGTGGCAAATTCATCAGTAGAATTAGAGTATATTTTAGCATGGTATGCTTCTAGATAAATTGTTTACCTATGTCATATTCTTGAAGATCTTCAGGTTTCTTAGTTTGCTCCTACACAGTTATACATTGATAATCAAAGTGCAATCAAGATGTCCAAGAATCTTGTGTTTCATGCCAAAACAAAACATATGGATGTCAAAATACCATTATTTGTGAATGCTGGTGGCAAAGAAAGCTCTTGATCCAATATATTGCCAAACTACTGATCAGATAGCTGACATATTCACAAAACCCCTTGACATAATCAAATTTGAAAATTTTAAAAAAAATGCTTGGTATATGTCCAAATACCTGATTTTGGATCATAGGGGTGTTTATTAGGACTTGTTTCAAATTCTTAACATTAGATTAGATTTTTTGATAGGTTAAATAAATAATTATTATTAATGGGGCATGCATATTTTTAATAAAGACACCCCCATAAAATAAAGTTACTTAGTTTTAGTTTTAGGTATTTTTTATGTTTTGTGTTAATTAATTAGAACTACCTTACGGGTTGATTTCCCATAAAAAGTTGGTTATAGGATTATTTGCTTTTACCGGTCATGGGTAAAATCTATATAATCTATGTTTGCAATGAAAAAAGGGTTAATGGAGTAAAGGCACCCTTATGCACTTGGTTTTTTAAAAATTAATAAAATACTTGTGCACTCGTACTAAGTGGGGAAAAGGTTCAAATTATTTGATCAAGGAGTTATCAATAGGCTAGTAGATTGGAATAGGAGAATTTAACAAACTTTATAATGGTACCCAATTTATTATTAAAGTAACCAATCTTCGTAGTAGACCAATGGCTCTATAAGGGGTCTTGAAGAATGGTAAACACGTTGTGGGAAGGTAGGTCCATTTTAAATTTAATGCATATAGCCTTCATGGGATGATCTATATATTTCATTTATTGACCTAAGACTTGTGTGGCTAAGATAAGTTCTTTAGAGTCCTTAAGTTTGAAAGTCCTCTTATTTAGACAAATCTAATATGAATGTCTTGACTTTGATAAAGAGTTCCTCTACCTTGGTTTTTTATTCATTCTCCCCTCCACCCATTTCATTTCCCCTCTTAATAGGAAAAATTTGATTCTAAACCTATTTTTCCTTATTCTATATTCACTTCTTCTTCACCTCTTAAAAACATGCTAGCACTACTTTGTTTTAGTTTTATCTATCTATAGAGCAAAACAACATGTTTTAACAACTAGAAATTACTTTCTTCACACCATAAACCTACATTCCTAGACTTATTTTGATTTCTATTACCATTTATCATTTTTGTACTACCCTTCTATTATGGGCACCTGAGTTCATAAAATTTTCCATTATTGATTGAGGTTGGCTTATTACTTCTCACTCATCAATGTTGTTTTCCCTTTTTATGCACCTTTTTCCATTGTTGAGTGAGATAAGGCTTGTTACTTCTCACTCATCAATGTTGTTTTACCATTTTTGTTACTACTTTTACATTTGATATTTGATTACCATATTTTTGACATTTATCTCTGGTTTAACTTGGTGAATTTGCCTTTCTTACTTGAGGTTTACTTGTTTGATATTTTTGGTCTTTAGTAGCCTTGGCCTTTTAGTTACTTTATTTACTCTTGTTTTTAACTTGGTCATTTGGTCTAACATAGCACTTGTCACCCCATCTTGCCAAATTTTAAATTAGTTCCCATCCTCATAGCACCAGTTATCTTAGATTTCCTACATTTGTTTGTTTTTTCTTTTTAGTTTTGTATTCTTGGGATTGTCTAAAGTAATCTCTATGCCCTCCACAATAAAAACTAAAAACATAAAAGACAATCATCTAGTGATAAAGGTAAGTTAAGGTACACATCACATTTACTTTTCAATTATTTCCATTTTTAGGCATTTATTTTTAGTTATTTTATGCTTTGAAATACCATAATTTTTTAACATCAAATTTATGTGTTCTTATGTTATTTTCTGAAGCACCATCCCCTATTTCACGTTTATGACAAGTGATGAGCTTTGAGTGGGGCATATGTATACACAACATTTTCAACTTTTATCAAATATTGATGTTTTACATCTTGCAAAAACCTATCAATACTTGATCTCTATAAGTATAAACCTTAAAGGGTGCATTATGAAAGGGGTGGGTAGACCATTGGTGATCAAATGATTGTTGTCCCTTATTTCCACTTATTACCAATCCAACCAGCTCCTAAAACCATTCTCTAAGCTATTACTCCTTTGTTACATACTCCTCTAATATTTTCCCATTTTCCACCCCTCTTTTATTCAACCTTAAGTCCATTTTGTCAGTCATTTATATTAGGTTTATTGGGTTGACCCTGTATAGTTTTAGGTGATTTTTACTTAGGAACTAGTTTGGCCTTTGGCTGACCTAGCTCATAACCTAGTGAATAATTATCTAAAATTATGCTAGGTCGACTGGGTCAACCCTATTAGATAGGATTTTTGGAAGGGTTTAGGGTTAGATCTTCCTATATATACAAGATCATTTTGTCATTATTTCAATATTCAATCAAGAGTTATTATTCCCGTACACTTATTTACAATATTCTCTTCCACCATTCTACTTGAGGAGTCTTAGCTTAGAGTTTTTACTTGGATAATCTAGTCTTATGGATAAGTCTTGGATGTTTTGGAATTTTTTAGTGATCCTTACAAAACACAACAACCTCTTTTAAAACCCCTTTATCCAAGGAAGAGATTGAGTCTTGATGGGTTCATAATTCAAGTAATTATTCTCTAACTTTGCTCCTCTCTTTAGTAGATAAAAATAGCATAAGTATTGGCTTAAAATAGTATTACTCTTCATATTCCATGTATTAGGGTATTACTCATACATATCTTAATTTAGATTCTCTTATACATGTTTTGATTGTTTCTAACCCCAACTTTGTGTCACAAGCTTTGGTGAGAACTAGAATATATTTACTTTACTTGTTATTAGTCTAGGTGAAATATAAAAACTCAAGAACCCCTTAGGGTTATTGTGTGATTGTGCTTGATTAGAGGCTTTAGAAACCTCCCTATCATGGTGTATTGTGGTAAGATATCTCTTAATTAGGTCTAGTGGATTCCCATATTGGTCATGTTCCCACTTAACAAATGTGTCCCCAATCAGAAGTGTATGGTATGATTTATCTTCTCTAAGTTAGGATTGATTTATAGACATGATGAATTTCTAATTGCATATAGAAATTAATGTGGAATTAATTCCTCTATGGAATTCCCCCATTGATATTCCCCCACTTTTGAGGTGAGGTAATGTAGCAATTGGCAGGTACCATACCTCAAAATGATAATATAATTATATAATCTTTGGTTGAATCATGTAGTATATAAAGGGAACATGTCTAAATAGATATATTTTTGAATCATGATTAATGTGATCACAAAGAGTCTTAAGATGCATGATATCGATCATGGAAATATATAGATAGTAAGAGTACAAGATCAACAATAAATCAAGTGCACACACAAGATCACTCAAAATCAAATCAAATAATAGTTGTCTAAGGAGACCACAAACAAGGGGCATGTTAAAATGCCATAAAATCAAAGGGAAATAACTTAGTAAAATGTCCAAAATATTAATTATGACATATTCAAATGGCTACATACAAAAAAATGGCATATTCAAATGTTAAAGAGGTAGATAAAGGCACAGGAACCACAAATAGTGGAACATATTCAAATTATAAAACAAGTAAAAAATATACTCAAGGAAGTGCATAAAATAAAATTATAATTAACCAACTTAAACACATCATACTAGTCCCTGGATATATGTTTTAACAAAAAATGTTAAGTACATAACATATCCAGTACATTGTAAAAGATATCAGCATAGTTAAAGGCATGTGTAAGTATAAAATCTCAAACATAATATTTATAAAATGACAATATAATGATATAAATTAGATGCATCTTGATCATAGAGGTGGATACCCCAACATCTTAGTGATATGAAAGAGGGAAAACACAACATCCAAAAGTTCATAGATCATGTATCTATGTATTCCTATATCACTCTCAAAATAAACACATGTATATAGAAAATATTGATATTCCATCTACCAACATGGAACCAACAACATATATTCCAAGGAGCTAATAGGATATGTAAATGCTGAACATATTTTTGGATTTTTAAAGTTTTTGTGATTTTTTTGGTATCATTGCAATATGTGAAAAGAAAAGACTATCCTATGATCTCATCTAAAATATGCTCATAGGTATCTCCCAATTATTATCCTAGTGTAATAAACAAGTGATATTATTGATGAGTGTGCATAGGTTTAATATTTAGCATTATAGGATCTATTATGCTCTATGTATGTATAATAGGAATCTTTGGTTATGAAATATAAATAGTAGGAGTAAGGCTTCCTAAAACCCATCATTGTATAGTTTGTGGTTTATTTGGTACAATAATATTAATATTATGTATAGGTGTTATATATATTTTAATATGGTGTGTAATAGATGAGGATTATGTGGAACCCACTATGGATCTATGGTGTAATGGTCTCTCAATTATTGGCCACCTACTAAAGGGTATTGATTGTTTCTTACCTTTTATGGAAGATTAACCTTAGGAAGTTTTATAATTAACTATCTAGGTATAAATTTATGTTGATCAAGAGGGTGTTCATATGGAATTCTAGAAACTGTAATTACCCTATTAGCATGAATGTATTTAAGACATACATGCACTATATAAGTTATTTTTTAGAGTGTGAGCATCCATTGTCATCATAATAACATATAAAATCCACCTGTGGAAGGTATAACTTAGAAGTTAGTAACGACATGTGTAGGACCCAATGTAAAGGTAAGTTAATCTCGTTAAGAACCTATTATAAGGTCCCATAAAATACTTTAACTAATTTGGTTGAAGGATGTAAATCATGATTTATATAGCCTAAATTAATAATTAATGTCATGGTACAAATATTCTTGCTTACAACATTATCAATTATAACACTATGTATAAGTTATTGATAAAGGTATGATTGAACAAATTAGGAATGAAGATCTAAGTCATCATCCCTAATCTCATTTTCATTGAAAGTAATAGAGAGCATATGAACCATAGGAGGTATATGTCACATATAGGTACCAATAATCCCATTAAATGGGTGATCATAATGAGATGGAGGAGGAGGATGCACATTATATGCCATTTACACTTTTGGATCCTTCTTTGAATGATATTATAAAGGATTGTTAATTATCACCAAGTTATGAACTTGACTCATTTAGAGGTTCATCAAATATAATGTTTTGTCATTGATGAGGTATTGTATCTTATGATTCAAGGTGAAGCATTTTTTCATATAACTCCTAGGGCCTTGGTGATAGTCACAATAAGGATTCACAAAATACCCTTTGGGTATAGGTTTAATCATATCAACCTTTATAGGAAAATGGAGACATATAAAATGACACTCTACAAGCCATGAGAGAAATGAAGTGGGAGACTTAGGTAAGTGTGAAAATTATCTCTATGGTGCATTGGATAATAAAAGTTGATTAGGTGGTTATGACACTATATTAATAGTGTTGGTTTTTTATTTTTTAAGCTCAAAAGGTTTGATTTGATAACTTAGTTTAATAGTAAACTTGGTATTACATGTAGATGTAGTTGGCGTATTTTATACATAAGTTTGTTCAATGATATAAGTTTCATTTTATGATCACGAATAATATGGCATAACTCATTGAAATATTTAATTTTCTTGAAAACAACAAACTCATGTAAATGAGCAATCAAACTTGCTTGAAAATATTTTGAATACCTTTATCTACCATTGGGTTGGTCATTTTAGTTGACATTATCCTAAACATTGGGACATACTCATTAATGTGTTCATTGGTTCCTTGTTTGATGTTTGTAATTTGGGTAGAGGAAACCTTTTCGATAATTTTAATAAAGAAGTGTGTAAAAACATTATCTCCAAGGGGTTTAAAGACATTTATTGATTGGGTTGGTAAATCAAAGAACCACCATAAAACATAGTCTTTTAAGCTTCTTGGAAATAATTTGGTCAAAATTTTTCATTGGAGACATAATCAAGGCATACCACATAAAAAGATTGAAGATGTTATTCAAGATCACCTACCATCATAAAATGTGAACTTAGGTGTAATAACACTGGGTGGTAATGGGTCCAAAGATATCTCTAGTGCAAGACGATTATGCAACACCTCATGTGAATAAATAGTAAAAGGATATTTCATAGAATTTTGTTTAATATTTGTAACCTTAGTTTTCAAAAGTTTTATATTTTGGATAAGTGATTTCACCTCTTGGTATTATAGATGTATATTTGAGAAGTCACCAAAGGATGTATGCTTATAATTTGGTTATGTATAGGCATTAGAAATGGTAATTAGGTTGAAGCATTAAGGTTTCCCATGTAAGATGTGGAAATAGTAGTTTCAAGAAAAAAAGGTTGGAAGACATACTCCATTCCTTCAATATAATTATGAAGTGATAATGTGCTCAAGGGGAGGGTTGTTGGTATATGGGGATGATCCATATCTTGAATATAATGATTCATATATGGACTTATTTATTTATGTTTTTTTCTTGTTTAGTTTTTAATATGGTTCTTGGGATTTCATCAAGTTATTCAAGTTTTTTATGAATACTCTCAAGAAATAATGTAGTTTCTTGCACCTTCTCATGATGCATTTTATCATGTGCATCAATTTTATTAGACTCATGGTTTTAATTATTATAATCTTCTTCTATGATAACCTCATTAGTATGTTTTCATTCTCAACATTGGTATAATCATGATCCATAGGATTAGGTCCCTCATTGGTTTTATACATCGTAGGTGGTAGAAGAGAAAGCTCAATGTGTTCAATATGTATACCTACTAATCTAGGGATACACCTAGGTTGCATAGAAATTAATATAATTAAGAACTAAAACATCACAACAATCTAAAACCCAAATTTAGAAAAAATTGCATTCACATGAATCAATTTCACCAAGTGTTTAACCCTAAAATATAGATATGGGGTGTAGACTCTCCAATTTTATCACTTCTGTGTCAAATTTTAAAATGGAGCAACTTCCCATAATTTCACGCAATCTAGTCCAAAATCATCTGTTCATCTAATATACATGTTTTAATTCACCTTGGGGCATCTCTAGGTGAGCCAATTTACTATATTAGATTTGTTCACTAATCATTATCTAATCAATTTATCTATTTAATTTTTTATTCAATTATTTTGTTCTGGTCAATTCAATAATTCACCCTTCTTTGATCAATTCATGTTATTAACTCCCCTTCTCTAAATAATTCTTGTAATTATATTTCTCTTGGAAATATAATTATAATTATATTTCTCTTGGAAATATAATTATAATTATATTTCTCTTGGAAATATAATTATAATTATATTTCCATCTGTGTCATTAGGAATCTCTCTCATCTATGTTTTCACTATTGTTAATTTTAGTCAATCAAGAACACAAAACAAATGAAATAAACTTTGGAGCCTAAGACTTCATGAGCAATACAAAATCTTAGTCACTAATACATTAAATTCAAACTAGAAACATGTAATCCTTCATTAAATACTTATTTTTATGGGATGTGGCTTGGATGTAGCTTCTAATGATCTTTATCAATGCCAATTATGTGATGACATTTCCATTGAAACTATGGACCATGTTGCACTTGATCAAAAATTTGGGAAGGTGGTGCACAAAGAGACTTGATGATTTTATAGCACTTCATTGTCTAACTTGAGCATGATAATTTTGATTCAAAAGGGTCTATTTATAATGAATTTGGATTAGTGAGAACCCTTAATCTTGAGATTAAGATGAACAGTTATGAATGAGTCCTCAAATGTGCACATGGGTAAACACATGGATCAATGAGGCAAGCCCTTCATCTTAATATAGATTAAGGGTGAATGATGATCTTTGAAGATATCAAATGAGAGTTAATATAATCCCTTCATCTTGTTTTCAATATGAAGGATGGAGAGTTATTCTAAATAAGACAAATGGATCACCAATATGGGTACTTAATCTTGTTTCCAATATGAAGGGTTGAGAATGCCCTCACACAAGATTCATTGTGGGCCCTTCATCTTGTCTCCAAGATGAAGGGTGAATAATAATATTGTATATTAATTCACTTATCAATTTAATTATCTTACAATATAATATTCCATAAGATCTTAAGATCCTTTCTTTATATGAAGATGCCCACTTGGATCGAAAAAAGAGGAATTAATTAATTGAAAGATAATTATAATTATATTTGCTATAGAACTATAATTATAAGAATGGTTTTGAGAAGGGGAATCATTAGAATTAATTGATCAAAGAAAGGGAAATTATTGAGTTGAATAGAATAGAATAATTGACTATAGAAATGACCAGAATGATAATTAAACAGAGAAACTGACTAGAATAACATGATTGAACAAAAAAATTGAATAGAGGATGATAATTGAATATATCAAATATGGTGAATTGGCTCACCTATAGATGCCCTGAGGTAAATTCAATCATGTATATTAGATGAATATATGATTTTAGACCAGATTATGTGTAATTTTGGGAAGTCAATCCATTTTTTAATTTCATGGAAGTTATAAAATTGGAGTGTTTACACTTTCACCTATTTGAAAAGGCATTATGAGATGTAGATGAAGAAGTGACATTTCAAAGAATAAAAATTCATAAAAATGATCATAGAATAAAATTAAAGGATGTCAATTTTGTGGATTTTGCTAAAAATACTAGAAAATGATTCAATTATCCCCCAAAGTGATGTTTGGTAAGCCCTAGATGCCCCCTCGAAAGGGAGAGTTAGAAAATATTTGGCCAAATAAACCCTCAAAATGATGATTGAATATCGTAGAAATGATAAAAGAGGATAAAAAATATAGAGATAGGCAAAAATAGGAATAAAAATGACTCCCAAGGTTAAAAATGAGCCTCTAATGAAGATAAATAGTGTAATGGGGGAAATATTTGAAATAAAAGGCTATAGATTCACCCTGAGATGAAAATTTGGTTCATTTTCACCCTTCCATTTCAAAATTAACCTTTTATATTTTGTGGATGAATGACTATAGAAAATAGTTTACAGACCATGACTAAGGGCACTTCCACATCAGGTTTAAGAGCATAGACAACCATGAGGGATGGGACCATCAGTTAGTACCTTGAGTTTTGTGTTAAGTTATCATTTATTAGTATTTATTACATGTAAAAGTTAGGAAACTAACAAATTCACCATTTTAAAATTTTCAAATTCATCATTGAAAACATTAAATTTGTCAGCATATTAGTGAAATGGTCCATAAAATTAGTGAAGTGGTCCATGCAAATGGAAAAAACACCAATTGTCTAAAAGGCATAGAATTATTTTTTCCAAACATTAAATTCATTTAGTCAAATGATGAATTTGTTCAATAAAATGATGAATTTGTAATTAGAAATGGCAAAAACATTGGTAAAATCAAGTGCCATGCAAATGTTAAAATTGAATAAAAACATTGAAATGGCTCACCCTATCATCAAAATCATCATGAAAATGGTGAAATGGTCGAGTGACTATTTAGCAGTGAATTTGTTATAAAAATGATGAAATTGGCCTACTAAATGGGGAATTCACCCCAAAATGATGAAAATGTCCTAATTGATCATATGAACATAAATTGAACAAAGAAAAATAAAAAATATTTCCAAAACTAAATAGGACTAATAACATGATTCTGCTATAAGAATAGATGTGATTCGAATGTATAAATGTGGCTAGAATTAAAAATAAATGACTAATTAGAGCAACTGTGACTAGATTTCAAGATAAAATGGATGTGTTTATATATCACAAATGATAACCATGTAATATATGCCAACCTATTATGTGGATAGGAGAGATGCCAAGGTTTTTTAATACCATTAGTCTACTTCACATAACAAGGATGCCATCCATTTAAGAATATCAAGTGTTACTCAATGATTTAGTGGAGCAATGGAATTTGGATACATCTACCTTATGTCCATCAACAAGAAAGGCTACAATCACTTTAGAAGATGTATGGAATATACTTCCTCTTCTAATTAGAGGTCAACCTTTATATTGGCTTACCCTGAGGGATAAATAGATGGCACTGGAGGAGCTTGTTTGACCTTTGGAAATTGAGATGGTGTGGGGTGGGTATGTTGACATTGATGAGATTTAGCTAGTGATGGACATGTCATGCGATGAAATTATAAAGGAGCATGTTTTTCTACCCATTTTTTTGACAAAGTAGTGCTAGTCCTCATGGTTGTTATCAGTAGCATTCTACTACCTGACAAGAGTGGGAAGTTATTTCACATGGTCTTTAAAGGCATAGTTAAGGACATGATTTCAGATATAGTTATTTTGTTTGTAGACCAAATATATTGGTGTAGCTATACCATGATCTTCACTATGTGTTTCATTAAGGTGGATACAACATTAGCATTGACACTGCTTTAGGTATGGTCATGGGAGCATATAGACATTGAGTGACCTATTGGTAGATAATAATAGTGGGGTAAATATGAGCTTATGGAATATAATTGGTATCAAGTGGGATCAAGGTATAGTCTACACATGAAAGAGCTCAAATACTATGCATAAGGAATAAACAAGATGACTAATGTTGATTTGACTTAAAGGCCATATCGATATATTCAATTTTAGTGGCTAGAGAATAGGAAGTATATGATTTACATGAATACTACTGTTTATATTATGGGTTGATAGGAGTATATTATTGAGTGATACAAGTAGTATATGGTATAGTGCTAGTTTGGATTAAAATAATATGGTCCACTAGATCCTCATCAATTTGCACATGTGATGAGAGAGACATCAGTGGGGACTAACCTCTAATTAGGCTGAGGCTATAGATAGTTTTGGTTTCATACTACAAGTGACCTAAGTTTATTTAGGTAGGACAATAGATGAAAGAGTTATATAAGAATATGTTACATGGTGGATTTAGCATCAACCTTCGAGACTGAATACTCCATAAGATGGAGATGATGGACATGATTATGGAGTTTTTTTAGCTAGGGTAGTGGAGAGGGGAAAAACAAAGGAGGGTGAAGAGGAGTTAGAGGATATATGGATAGAGGAGTGAGATGATGTATAGATTGAGTATACAAAAAAAGAGGTGGAGATAGACACTGATGAGGGCATGGTAGAGATAGGTGTGATAGGTGTTGATCAAGGTGTTTGGGGGATAAGGGATACTAAGAAGGCTAGTTTATTAAGACACATAATATTAGTGGAGAATTTGATACTTATAGATAGATTGAGATAGGAAATTAGTGCTAGGGAGATGGATGTATTAGTTATAAAGGCTGGGTTGGACCATTGATTACAACAACTATCCTTAATGCACGAGAATATTAGTGTAGATCATACAAAGATGTATGGATTTCATATAGAGATAGCTAAGATGTTGTATATACAAGTGCATCTCACTTCGAAGAGGGAATCTACTATATCAAAGAGGGAGGATTTAGTATAGGGATAGGCATGGATTGTTTCACAAAGATCCATAGTTAGATGAATAGGATTTAGCTTAGGATAAGTGGGATATAACACACTAGGATGGCTAGCTTATAGAGATAACTAGAAGAGGATGGAGAGGTTTGGTATTTATCTATGAGAATATCCTTCAAGATAAGGATGAGGAAACTTATTATATGAGTTTATATGAGGCAATAGTGTCAATGCTAGATATGAGGCCTACATCTTCTGAGTATAGTTTATAGAGCTCAGATTCTATATCATCTCAATCACATAAGACCTTGACATTAGCTAGATAATTAGCATATATTCCTCCTCAATAATCTACCATGGGTCCTCCAACATAGCCACCTACAACATATAATAGGATAAGAGAGTTCTAAGTCAAAATATCCATACGATAGAGCCACTAGAGATAGTCACAACCATAGTTGACTACTTTGAGACAATGTTATATATTTTGATTCATGATATGTATTCATGTTACATGATGTACTTGGATGATCTTAGATTTACTTATATTATAATTTGATGTGTATTCCCATTTTTTTATGTATAAGGATGTTAGTCTCTTTGATATATATAAGATGTTATGATATTCATTGTTATCTCATGTGATACTTTATTTTACATTCCTTTGTCTCTTGTTCTTTAATTTATATATGTTATTTTTGTTAGCATTGATTAGATATATGTGCATTATGATCATGATGTTTATTACCTTAGATTATTTGATCATATAAATAAATGTGTATGTGATTGATGACATTGACATGGTAACCATTTTTAAACTTGATTTTTATATTGCACATGACAGTATGCATCATAATCTATGAAGGATCATTATAACATTAATTTCTCAAAATGTGTAAGAATTTGTATTCAAAACAAAAATGTATACACCTTAAAATAAGATATTGAAAATAAATATTTAAATTTACAATATAATGCACTTAAATAAATTCTAATTTAGATACAATAGTTTACAACTCAAAATCATGATATGAATAATCAATAATTAAGTGGAAAACATAATGTACTCAATTGAGGTATCCAAGTAACAAAAAACATACTGATAATCAACCAAAAAATCATCACATAGACACATAAGCAAAAGTAACTAAATATTCAATTTAGAAAGGAGTGTGTGTGAAAATAAGGCATTACGCTTTGAGACCAAGGGTATAACAAAACAATCATGACCAAAAAAGGGTGTAAGGAAGAAAAGGGAAGGGGTGGTCAAGATAAATCCAAATGCCTCATGAAATTGGATGTTTCCTATGTAATCATATGGAATTTAGGCCAAATGCAGTTCTCCTAAGGATTTGGGTTTGAATAAAATTGATGAAAAGTTAAGATTATAGATTATAGAGGAAAAATAAGAATGATATTTTGAAAAAATGATGAGAGTGTATAAGGAACATGCTTTCTAAAATGGTAAGAGATATGCTCATAAAACAATAAAAACATGGGACAAGGGATGGATGAGCTTACCTCAAAAAATTGAGTGATGCCTATATAGTCCAATTGGACCTCAAGCCATTGTAGTTTGATAAAAAAATGAGTACATAATATGATAAGTATGATCCAAGACAATAATGTGAACAATTTGAGATAGAATGGTTAAGCTCATAAAATGGTGATAACATGAAATTAAACTCACAAAATAACAAGAATAAGGAATTAAGAATTCTCACTAGGAGATGAAAATCACCAATGGGGTATTTTAGAATGTGCCACTAAAATATAAACAAATGGGAATCCAAATTGAGAAATGAGATAACACCTAATCAATTATGAGACATTAGAGATGGGTATAAAATGGGAAAACTTTAGGATATTGATTCATGCAAATTTTAGGGTTTTAGAGATGAGGGAATAGTGAATTTTTTTGGGGTTTCGAGAGATTTGAAAATTTGGGTATTTTTGGAATATTTTAACTATTTAGGATTTTTGGAATAGGATATTAACAAGAGTATTTGGACTATAAAATTTATAGGAACAAAAATGGATAACTCCATAAACACCTATCAAAGGAAAGGAGGTTCATGGGTGCATGAATTTGATAGTGAATAGGGAACATGAAGATGGTTGTTGGTTGTTCAAAAAACAAAAAATTAAGGAGAATCACTCAATAGTAATTTGGAATTGATACAATTTCCTCCTCTGAAACAATGAATCAAGATGCAATGGGAGTGAAAAATATTAAGGAATTTGATCAAGAACTATTAAGAACTCCAGGGAATAATAAAATTCATACATGTTATATAATCAATGATGTTCCATACTTTGACATTGTTTTTGCCAATAAATTTTGACACTAAATCAAAATGCACTTATACCTTTATCTTGTTAAATGTTACACTGATTTACTTATGGTACCTATAGAATCATAATTAGACAAGGATGTTCATAGGAAAAAGGAAGTGAGGAACAATTATAGGATGACCCAAAACAAGGGATAAAAAGAATATAAAAAGATAGTCACATAGATGGACCCAAGTAGGAACATTTATATGTTCGAGTGTGGAAACTTTAATCATGAAATCACTCAAGATGCATAATATTCATTGGCTCATCTAATTCATCACCTTATGAAGTATAAAATCAATATGCACCATACCCATAGATAACTATAATAAAAAGGGATTTAACCAATTTAGTTTTTACTTACCTTTATTTTCCCATTCAACATTAGTATTTTCTAATTTTATTTAAACTTAAGATCAGCAAGCTCAAACTCTCAAGAAATAATTATTTTTTTATATCCTCAACATAGCTAATTATTACAAGACTTGAGGTGATTTATGGACACTAGCCTTTTCTCATCCAGAAGCTCCAACTCTACTAATCTAGCCACTATGTAGTCTTTTTCATCAAGGACACTTCTTAGTGAAATGTGAAATGAGCATAGCTTGATATTAATAGGCAAGATGTCTTTAGAGACATATACCATGGAATAAGGAGTTACACTAGTAGGAGTGCAAACATTGGTATGATACACCCATAAGGCAAAGAATATTTTCATGTGATAATCACAACCAAAGGTATTGATAGTATTTTTAAGAAATTTGATCAACATATTTTTGGATGATTCTACTTGGCCATTAAATTTAGGGTAATAAGGGGTGAAAAAATTCTGCTTGATGTGGAACTCATAACATAGGGTGGAAACATCCTTATTTTTAAAGGATGTACCATTATCATAAATGATGGTGGAAGGGATGTTGTAAGACAAATGATGTAATTTAGAATGAATTTTCAAATTTACTTACTAGTTATATAGTTGAGAGGATCTCCTATACCCATTTGGTAAAATATTAGATAAAAGTAAGGATATTTTTATGACCACCTGAATAAGTAGGGTTAATATTTCCAATGAGATTGATCCCCCATGTTGAAAATGGCCAAAGAGTTGTGATTATCTATAGTGATTGTGCCTAGGCATGAATTAGGTCACCATGTTTTTGACATGGTATACATTTCCTAACATATGGACATGCATCTACTTTAATGGTAGGCCAATAATAACTAATATGAATGAGATTCTTAGCTAGGACCATATTGCTAGTGTGTGCCCTATAAATCCCTTCGTGGACTCACCTATGTGCTAAGTGAGAATCTCTTGTAATCAAATAGTGAAGCAAAGTTCCATCATAGCCTCTATAATATAGTGAGGTACCAATTATAGTGTAACAAGAAGTTTTTTGGAAAAAATATTTCACTTGGTTATAGGATAGATTAGGTGAGAAGACATGATTATGGATATAGGATAAGATTTCATGGTACCCAAGGTAATTGGGATCAGAAATGACACATATCATCTCAAAATGTGAATACTTATAAGCTAAAACAAGAAGATGCTCAATGAGGAACATGTACTCTAGGATAAAAGAAGAAAGTGCAATCACTAAACCAATAGTATCCATAGCATTAGTTGATATATTATTTTCTCTAGGGACCTGCTTGAACTAAATGATTTCAAACTTGAGTCTGAGAGAATCCACCATAATTTTATAAGGCACCATATTTTCATCCTTTATCTGATATTGATCAGTGACCTAATTGATACCAAGCTAATAACCACCATACACTTGAAAATGTTGAATATCTCATTGGATATCAAGATATAATCTAGTAAGCAAAGCTTCATATTCAACTATATGATTTGTACATGGAAAGCTAATGCAGAAAGATTTAGGAATAATAATTACTTGTGGTGTGATGAAAAATAGTCCTACTCTTAAACCATGTGATCTGAAAGAACCATAAAAATAGAGCTCTCATTATTTGTCTTCAGTTAGAGTTATAACATACTCATCATGAAATTATACTATGATAAGAACAAAATATTATAGTGGGGCTTTGGTCAATTGATCAGCTAATACTTTTCCTTTAATTACTTTCTAATGTTTGTACTCAATATCAAACTCACTAAGAAACATGACCCATTTTTCCATTCAACCTTTGAGAGTTGATTTTTACAATAAATACTTCAAGGCATCCACTTTAGAAATCAATAGTGTCTTGTTATTCAACATGTAATGTCTAAGCTTCTAGGAAGCAAAGAATAATGCAAGACATGTTTTTCAATTGGACTATAGTTCTAATTGTAATAAATTAATGTTTTGATTAGATCATAATTAGATCATTCTTTCCCTTTATCATCATGCTAACCAAAGAGTTCCCCCAAGGTGTTATACATTGTAAAAAGGTATAGTAACAAAGGCTTTCTTGGCTATCTCTTTATGCAGCCTAGACATCTTTATCTGATCTACATTAGTCTACTCATGCATCAAGGATAGCCATTATTATTGGTGGTTAAACATAGATTTTATACCTAATGCCTTCATCTCCTTTGTACTAATATCCTATCTCAATCTAGCAATAAGTGCTTGTGTCTTTGTTGATACTATGGATCTTGATGAGCTAGCCTACCTAGGATCCCCTATCCCCCATACACCTTAAGGGTCACATATCACACCTATCTCTATCATCTCTTCATCAGTGCCTATCTCCATCTCCTCCACATACTCAATATATAAATCATCTCCCTCCTCTATCTCTATATCCTCTAATTTCTCCTCTCTCTCCTCCTTACACTCTTCCATTATTCCCCTCCATAATACCCTAGTTAAGGGAACTCCTATATCTTATCCATCATCTCCATCCTATAGATTAGTTAGTCTTAAAGTTTAATGTTGATCCCACTATGAATCACATGCCTCTATAAATCCTTCATCTACTAGCACACCTGCATATACTTAGGCCACCTATGGTACCAAACCAAAAATATCTTTAGCCTCAACCTAATCAAGGGTTGGTCCCACTATCTTTATATCATTGCATGTTCAAACTAATGAGGACCTAGTGTTATATCTTGTTATAATATAAACTATCATTGTACCCTATATGGCCTATAACACATAATATATACTTATGTCAACCCATAATATATCAATTACTAGTCATGTGAAGCATATACTCCTTATCCTCTAGCCACTAAAACAAAATATCTTGATATGGCATCTAAGTCAAGTCATCATCATTTATCTTATCTATCAATTGTCTATAATATCTAATATATCCCCCTATAATATTAAAATACAATACTTTTCTTCATACTTCATCTTGAATACAAGATAAAGGGTCCATAATGGATCTTGTGTGCAAGCATTCTCAACCCTTCATCTTTGAAACCCACATTATTCATTCATGTGTTTTCTTGGGAATAAATCTCCACCATTCATCTTATAAATAAGATGAAGGGATTATGTTAATTATCATTTGATAGTTTCAAAGATCATCCTTCATCATGGTTAAGTGAAGGGCTCACATTAGTGATCCATGTGTTGATCCATGTGCACATTTAAGGACGTACTTATAACCATTCATATTGATCTCAAGATTAAGGGTCTTCAGTGATCCATATTTATTATAAATAGACTCCTTTTCATCACAATTAACATGCTCAATTTAGGTAATGAAGTGCTATCAAATCATTAATTCTTTTTGTGTATCACCTTCCCAAATTCCTGATCAAGTGAAATATTGTCCATAGCTTCAATGGAAATGTCCTCACATAATTAACATTAAAAAAGATCATTTGAAGCTAAATACAAGCCTTATACTATAGAAATAAGTATTTAATATATTTTTTCATGTTCTTAGTTTTAATCTAATGCATTATTGACCAGCCTTTTATATTGCTCATGACATCTTAGTCTCCAAAGTATGTTTCATTTGTTTGTGTTCTTAGTTGACTAAAACAAACAATGGTGAAAATATAACTAAATGATATTCCTAACAACACATGGGGAATATAATTTTAAAATGGTATTAGATATCCTAGGGCACAAAGATGGTAGACTATCTATATATCAAGCTAATTACTTTGTAAAACTTAGATAAACATATATTGAATCTATTATGCTAAGATATGCTAAAAATGAATGGTAAAACTATGTTACATATTACAATGAATGAAAACATAATACTTGGTTCTAATGTAAGTAAAAATTTATATCTCAAATAGGTAGAAAGTAGATTGGATATAGATCTCATATCAATCACTTGATTCTATAAATTATATGGTTGTAGTCACATACACTTGCATCAACTTGGGATGGTTATGTATATGCTACTATCTCACTTAGATATAGGTGTCCAATATAAAATACCTATTGAAATTGGATGTGACCACCTATATGATTCTAGGTTTTTTGTCACCTTCACTCTAGTGCATTCAAATTTGGGTTATGGACTATTACTCCTTGTCAAATAGAAAAACCCTAGTTTTTCATCTTCATAGTGGTTGTGGTAAAAATGGGTTAATGGACACATAATGTCAAGCTACCCTAGATACCCCCTTTTTAATGAGTGTTTCCTACATAGCCAATACTCTGAATAGGGCTAAGACTTTATATAGTTATCCTTATTTATTGTCTTGTGTGTAAATTATGAAATGTGTGATAAGCACACACAACAATGACCTAGTTTATAACTTGGATAATAGAGCTCTTGGGATACTCCTTCAGTAATTCAGACCTATAGATGTGATGCCCCTATTTTAAATATGAAAATAGGATAAAATAGGGAAGCTTTTCTCACTGGAATGCTTGATATAATGCTTTTGGTAAATTGCCTTATGAGTCGTTAGGTTTGTGCTAGGTGAGGAATGAATGAGGATTGATATTATATTTATACCAACCCCTTTAGATAACATCATGCATTAAATCACTTAGGCCAAACATAAAAATACATTTCATTTATAAATTGGATTACTTTAGGAAATTCGACACTTGTTTTGGGATAGGACACTAGCATCGATGTAGGCATCTGACTGGGATGCAAGTGTTTGAGTAGTTGGAAAACAAGTGTAGGTCCAAATCTTGTAGATATGTAAGATAAATAGGTTTATGACATTCTAGGAATGATAAAAGGTTGGGTCATCAGAATGACATTGTTCAAACTAAGATAATAAATTAAGCACAAGGAGATAATTTATGTGAGCCTTTTGGTAGTGAGAAATGTCTAAAAACTGAAGATACATCCATGATATCTATTTTCTAAATGTACAATACTTAGGTGCTATATAATTTAAAAATAGTGTCTACAAGTACTTAGTGAAAATTTAATATAACCAAGAGTCTAGACTAATGATAAGGCATCTAAAAAAATTATTGAATTGAGCTTGCTCAAAGGAGGTTTCCCCTTGAAGAGGCTAGTGATACTTGTAATATAATTATTTACTCTTTTAATACAAATAATCATGTTATGATTTATTTCTACATATTTAAAATATAGTTCTAATATTTTTAAGGAAGGATAAAGTAACTTTAAGTATCTCAGTTCTTTCTAGGGAAATATTTTGTAGTAACTTCAGTGATTTAGGGATATCTACATCTACCCACTGTATGCTCTCATCTCACCCAAAATGGGAACTTTGTGATCATAAAGCGGTAATATAGTAGTGGTACTAAGTGTTTGAACCTCTCTCTCTCTCTCTCTCTCTCTCTCTCTCTCTCTCTCTCTCTCTCTCTCTCTCTCTCTCTCTCTCTCTCTCTCTCTCTCTCTCTCTCTCTCTCTCTCTCTCTCTCTCTCTCTCTCTCTGTGTGTGTGTGTGTGTGTGTGTGTGTGTGTGTGTGTGTGTGGGGTATACACTATGTTCAAATAATTTTAAAACTCAAAAGATTTGTTTTGAGCTGAGTGGCCCTGATACACAAGATATTATACATCATTTTGTAAAAATGTTTTCTTCCACATACCTTTGGGTATATATAAACATCATGTAGTTATTTTCATAGCCTAGCCATAGGAATCCTTTAACCATTTTTTTTGATGTATTGGTAAGTGATTATCCCTGGGAAGTTACTTTCATCTTACTTTAAAGATGGGATAGTGGACTATGGAATGGTTATATTTTATAGTTATCACTCTTAAATGTTGAGATGATACTACTTTAGGAATGAGAGCAGTATATTTACAAGCTCATAATATAAACACACCATGTAATAACCTTCCTTATAACCTTGACATTCCTACAATCGTAGACATAAATCTAAATTCTTGGAAAAATCTAGTGAAAAGATAGTGAAAACCAAGGTATAAAATTATACAATTGATATAAACATAGTAATAGTACTAGTTAGAAGTGTTGGAATATTTCAAAATAGTTACATGCATTCAGGTTTGTAATTAGTAGAAAAAAAAGAAAAAAAATTATTACAATTTTTTAACAGAGCCCATACGCCAAAATCACCATCTCAATTTTATCATTGAGGCAATCATTTTCACATGAATTATTTTTTTCTAAAAAAGATTCAAATAAAAAATTATTTTTCACCTGCAGTCCTGAAAGCACTTTTTTCAGAATTTTTTTTCACTCATGTAGAAATTATACCATTGTGATAATTTTTTTGATTTAATAAATTTAAAACTATAAAGTTAAATAATCTTTTTCCTTTATCTCCCCCTATCCAATGGTTTCCACCCATGCAAGGACCAACTCTATGATGCAAGACATTGATAAAATTTGTACAGAATTTGATTCATGACTTTTTGAGTTGAATGACCAAATACTTGACCTCAATGTAAAATAGGCAACTAAAAAATAATGGATACATACATTATTATTGTATATTTTCCTCTAGATCAATTATGTGTCCATAAATTGGATATTCAAAAGTTTGGCAATACAAAACCTACTAGCTAGATTTATTATGTTGATTAATATTTTAGTATGCATAACACATTATGGGTATGCAAAATACCTATAACTTCAATTTAATTATAAAAGGAAGCTATCCAATGGTACCAATAGTATATATAATTAAATAAAGAACCAACTAGGGTGGAATTTGTTAAATCTCTTGTTGGTATGTTTTGGGTTGAGTGCCTATGATGATTTTGCATGAGCCTTGACTAAGCTTCACCAAAATGGTATAGTGTGAGAGTATAAAACTAAGTTTTGAAAATATTAAACCAAAATAAAGGAATATCTAGTAATTTATTAAAATCATTCTTCAACAATAGACTAAAGGATGATATTTGAGTTGAGGTCAAAATGTTCAAACATTAGACCATGATAGAACCTTAGGCTTAGCTAAGCTTATAGAATACAAGATCACATTACGATGTCATTTTTCCAAATTGGCACCCTCCAAGCCATCTAACCCATTAAACAACTCACCAAGTCATAAATTCTATCACATCATGACAAGAGGTTGTGTTATACCTGTAAATAAAAATAGACAAGG